>JAPEVW010000143.1:62500-150000 GCA_027921565.1 Artemia sinica | reverse complement strand
GAGACTAAAAAATATGACAAACGAGTTCAAACAGCCAAAGCAAAAAGCACGGAGCAAGCGACAGGGAGAATCACATTGAAATGCAATGAACTTACGTTTATTGCTCCATGTTTGTGCTATTTCCATACTATTATTTTCTGTGACAGAGAGCTGGGCTAGAGCCAGAACACATCCTCTTTGAATTTTTTTATTTTTGGACCAGAGATAACGAACCAGGTGCTTGATTCCTTTGTATTTGCCATAACAGAACGCAGCACCAGTTGATGAGCTGCATATGGCAACAGCTTCCGCAACTGCGTGCTGTAGTTTAGGTTTTTTCTGAAAGATTTAACTGAGCTATGTAGACGAGTTAATATCAAAGTCCTTCCAGTAAATGTTTTATCCTTTCATGGTTCCTTTTAAATTTCAAAAATACCGTAATAAGGCGGAAATTCACTGTTTTTCCCAGTTATTCATGACAAAATTTATAGCTGGTAAATTGACGAAGATATTTCGTCAGTTGACAAAAGGCTATGAAACTACCTTATTTTGTTTCCTGGCAGCAGTTGAACCAAACCTTACTCTCTTCATTTACCAAAATGAACCACATGGTTTCTGCAAAATAATTTGATTGCGTTTCGTTGTAAAAAATAGTTTCAAAAATGGTTGGTGACCTGCTTAATAGAAACAGAAGTATGTGCATCACTTTCGTAGTTAAATAATATTCATAAAGAAAAAAGTATACCTATATATAAAACTATATTCGAACCATTTTATTCAAGATTATTTTCAAAAAGGTTGATTGCCTTCTGATTGCCAGAAACTGAAAGTAGGGTTTGGTTTTAAATACTTAGTTACTAAAATAGATCACATGGTTTATGCATGATACATTTAAATATAAATACTTTCCATGACTAACTGCCTTAGGGCTGCATTAGGATGTTAGACTATCAGAAAGAAATGAAATTAGTCATTTTTTATGAAACTCTGAAAACGTTAAGCCAGTTTTGCCTCTCACTGAGACAATTTGTCTTGGCTTTACTCTAATTAGGCTTTCAAGTCTGTTATCACTTTATCCGGCCCAGCCTCTGTCTTGGTTTATCCGCAGGCCCAACCTCAACCTCGTTTCCGCGTGTGCCTGACGCGCAGACTCATCACCGAAGAATACACTGTAAATCGTTTGCTTCATTTAGTAAAACAAGTTGCGGGTACCCAAAGGGCGCTTGCTACAGCAAAAAAAAAAAACAAATTACTGTGGGGGTTTTACTTTAACACACAGACTAACGCAATAAAATTCTAAGGAGGAACTATTGTTTCATCTGTTTTATTGATTAGGTTTTGAAAGTTACCAGGATTAACAAGCTGCTATCCTGACTTGAGTTGTCTTGGGCCCCCAAAATAAAAAGCTAGTTCATGGAATTTGGGTCAAAAAAGCCCCAGATCTGGGTACAAAAGAAATGATTATAGTGAGATTAGTCAGAAAGATATTCTAATAAGCTTATGTTCAGTACAGAGAAGTTTCATCAGGGATAGAAAGTACCGAGTATGCTATTTGCAAAACTTGAAAACAGTTTTAAACCTTCAATGCTTTTGAAGGAGCTACAAAAAAAACAACAATAAAGTGGATGATTAATTTTTGTTTAAATCTTAGTTCATAATGCCTATGGAGCAGCCATTTAAATTAAATATGTTCCCTATTTTCCTTTGAATTTAATTGGAAAATTCAAAGTTTCAAAATGTGAAAACAATTTTTATATGCACGGTAGGTTTCTAGCTTTTCAAAATAATATGCATTTTTTCTTCTTTGTTCCTACTAAAATTTAAATGAAAATATTTTATATGGAAAGAAATGAAACAAAGGTTTGAGTAATAGAGAGGCTTTATTGCAAACGGTGTTAGTCATTTAGATAAAAAGCTAAAGCACCTGGTGTTTGAGAGCCCTGAGAATGTCAATCGGCTGGAAGAGCATTTTGAAAAATAATTGATGCATTATAACCATTCAAAATGATGGTTTAAGAGGGTCGACTAAGAATTTGATGATTGGTCTAGATAGACTAAGGAGAGTTGAGATGTCCTCATCCTTCAAAAGGAACAGTTCTTATTTTCATTTTCTTGTTGGGGAATTTCAAAAATGTATGACTACATCAAGCTAGTTTTAACAGTCATTCACATGGCAGTTGATTGTTATTGGAGCTTCTAAAGCATGAGTTCTTTCTTAATTTGTCCAGTCTTGTCCAAAAGAAAGGAAAGTTGGATTCAACACTCCTCTCCAAAATACGAAAGGTTAAATGATTGTGCATTTATTGGATACTTAACAGCTAAAATTTAGTTAGGTTATATATTTACAATAAAAAAAAATACCTCAACTTCTTCCTTGAATCAAAATCCTACATAGGGGGTGAACCCTTTTCAAAACATAACGTTTAGTTTAGCTGCTATATCCTTGCTCAACCCTGAGTAACCAAACAAATGAATATATAGATTTATGTGAAACACAAAATTTCGTAGCCATCGGGAAAGAAGAAGTGTATTTATTGCTTTCGATTTCCATTTAGTTCAAGCTACCAGATCTGTAATAAACAGGATCAACTAAATTAAATAGTCTTTAGCCCATTAGTACTTTGAAATAAAACATTCACATTCGATAAAAGTGATAAGGGAAGCTCTTGTGCAATAGCATTAGAAAAAGAACATTTACAGATAAAAAAAAACACCTGAAAAATTGGGGGAGGGGTAATATCAGTGTCAGAGCCCATAATTACGGCTGAGAAATAAAGTATAAAATGTGGCGACAAGAGTAAAAAAACGCCTTTAGAATTTTGAGTTTTTAGCATTTAGAATTTGCTAATTGGAAGTTTACTTTTATTGGTAATTTGGGACAGACCAGATTGCTTCGATTGAACGTGTTAACTATTGATCAATTTTTAACATTTGTCTGCCTGTAAATCCTTAGTCGAACCATACTCTCATTGTATTACCTAAGCCAATAAATAGAATCAAGAAATAACCTAGTTTTTTCCTCGTTTAAGGGTAAGCAGAATCTTCGCTTAATTGTAACTATCCTAGTCGACCTCCTGCTAGATTATGAGAAAGAGGTTTTTGAGCTAAGGTTAGGACAACGGGATCATCTTTAAAAAATGTCGCACAAAAAAAATACAACCGATGTTTATATAATAGTCTTCAGAAAAAACAAATTAGCCTAACATAGCTCTCTACAGAAATAAAGACGAACATTTTTTCTTGTCATTGCTTCGACTAGCCTAAAACTTCATTTTGAATGAAAAAGACGGAATAAAAAATGTCTTAATGCTTAAAACCATTGAATTCATAAGTTTTAAATCTGGGCCATAACTATAGTCACTGGACTATAATTATTATATTTCTTAGAACTTTTCTTGATGGCCAAAGTTTTGGTGTCCTCCGTCTTTCACCCCTGTTAGAGTTCAAAAGGAACCCTGACTGCAAATGAAATAATTAGAACATTAGCTCATAACTTTCACCAAATTTAGTAAAAAAACCAGACATAATCTATACGCCCTTTTCCCTTACAGAGGTCAAAATGAACCCAGGATTTCTCCAGGACACAGCTAATACACTAGCTTTCAGTTCCCCTCCCCCCCGAGTTTCTGTTGTAATATCACTCCCCAATCTGGTAAGAATACGGATTATAAGATTCTACCGCCACCATTCCCTTGGTTCTTTTCAAGACGACTTCTTTCAATATTCTTCTTGGTCCAGTCTCTTTTCGCATACGAAATTTATAAGGATTTTGCTTTTGTATCAGGCTAAAGATTAAGATCTGGGAATTTCGAGAAGCTTTTACATAGAACATAATTTATAAGATTTCAGCTTAAACGTGGAAAATTCCCTGAGGTTTTTTGGTTTTAAAATAAGACTATTTTAGAACTCTTCACTGACTAAAAATAAAATAGCTGAGTAAATCATAAACTACGACATCAAATGCATAACTAAAGTTATTGGAAATAAAATAACCTCTAAAATATTTACCAACCGTTTTAGTCAGTCTTGCAAGCTTCACAATTACGCTATGATCTATAAGTATGTCAAGAGCAGCTTTGTCTTTCGCTAGCTGACTAATAGCTCTGGTGCAGTTTAAAACAACAGATGACACTGAATGATCCAAGAGTACAACAAGTTTTTTCCAGACCCCCCCTGCCAAGAAGTGAGATGAACGAGTCACTGACTGAAATAAAAGATAACAAGATAAAATTTTGGGTTTAGAAAGTTTTCGAGTTGAATCATCCCTCTCACGAGAATGAGTCTTCTACCTTTGTTCAACTTAACTTGACCTTGGCTTTAATCGCTATAGATCTTTTATTTGGGCCTTGTTATCAAGGCATTTTTTTATACATTTGAAAATCAGGGTAAGTATTAGAGACTTAAGGGGAACTGTGCTACAAAACTGTAATAATACAAACATCATGAGAGCTCAGGTGTGAAAGAATTCTCTTGTGAATGTGCCTGCTCGTAGTCATCTTTAGGTACAATTAAATATTCTCTCTTGTAGTAACAAAGAGCTATTATTCAGTACCAAATATTAATGTGAAATCATACTGGGCTGAAATGTACAATAGAGGAGAGAGAACCACAAATTCCTCTTTGATATAGACCACATGGCAAATGATCAATTGTTTGACGATGTAACATATTTTATGCTTCACGGATCTCAAGCAGCTGAACAATTTTCTATATTGCTGAGCTATTGAATAGCTTATGACTACTCTAAGCCTACTTCTTGAATTAAACTGTCAGTATTTCTCTTCTCATATTAACCAAACAATAAAACATGACCATTCTAAGCTTAGTGGCATCAGTGGCTAGAACGACCACATCAGAAATCAGAAATATTGTATTTGAGATAGGAAACGATTAACATAATCGGTGCTTGCTTATCTTGGTCACGGCTAATCATCCACGGCACCAGGGACAGCTTCCTCCTCCTTGAACAGCCCTTGCAATAAATCGTATGAAGTTTTTTTAAGAACAGTGTTTTTAAGCAGCACAGCTTCATTCAATATATCTACTGATATTGTCTACTTCAAATTTATCATCTAGGGTGATACGAAATGTTAGCAGTATATGAGTTGGATTTTATGAGAAAATCATAGACAGCACAATACCGCTGCCTAAGTAAAGAACAATGTTGCCAAAATGTGTTATTTTACAATTTTTTTTTTTTTTTGGTTTTTTGTTTTTTCGGTTTTTATATCAGGGCACTCCGTATCAAAGGAGTTGTCGTAGAAACTTCAAAAAGGGCTCATTCGATTGGAAATTAAAGAGGCTAGTGCCCTTTTTAATAGTCAAAATGATTGGATAGCACCTAACTCCCCTCCCGCGCCAATTGTTTCCACAAACACAAGCAATCAAAAGTTTGAGATAGTCATTTTTTTTCAATGTAGTTGAAAGGTCCTGAAATTATGTCTTTCAGGATGACAACCCCCCCACAGCCCTCAGGGCAAAGGTTGTAAGTCATGCCCTGGGGGCATATAATGTTTTTTATAGAAAGCGTTGTCGTAAAGGTCTAGTGCATTCTATTGAAGGGCTAGTCCCCTTGTTAATAGTCAAAAGGGATCGGAGGACGTATGCCCCCTTCCCACGCCCTTCATTTCCCCAAACACTCCCGATCAACATTTTTTATATAGCTATTGTGTTCATTGTAGTTGAAGGGTTCGGAAATTATGTCTTTGAGGATTACACCCACCCACCTCCCACCCCCATCCTCACGTTCCTCATGGCTAAGGCTTTGAATTATGCCTTAGGGGTGTATAAGGTTCTTATAGAAAGCGTTGTCGCAGAAACTAAAAAAAGGGCTGATTCAATTGGAAATTGAGAGGGCTAGTGCCCTTTTTAATAGTTGAAAGTTAACGAAGAGAGAATCCCCACGCCCATCATTTCCTCATATTTGAGGAAATGAATATTTGAATATCATTGAGATAGCCATTTTGTTCAACGTATTTGAAAGGTTTGAAAATTATGTCTTTGAGGATAACAAATCCCCCCAGCCCTTAGGGCAAGGGTTACAAGTTATGCCCTGGGGTTATATAAGGTTTTTATAGAAACAGTGGCCATAAAAACTTCGAAGGAGGCTCATTGGATTGATAATCAGAAGCTCTACTGTTTTTTTAAGAGTCAAAGTGATCGCAGGGAAGATACACCCCCCCCCCCCCCCCCACACACACACACACACACACGTTGTTTATTGTCCAAAAATACGGCTAATAGAAACTACGGCTAATAGTTATAATGCCCTTTTTAAGAGTCAAAGTGATTTGAGAGCAAATAGCCCCCCTCCAAGCTCATCATTTCCCTTAACAGCTCCAGTCAAAAATTTGGAAATAACAAATTTTATGAATCGTAGTTGAAGGTTTCGAAATTTATGTCGGTGAGGATGAACCCCCCCCCCCCCCCCCCTTGCAGCGATCAGGGAAAGGGTTATAAGTTATGCCCTGGGGACATATAAGGTCCTCGTAGAAAGGGTGGTCGTATATGCTTTAGAGGGGACTCATTGGATTGGTAATCAGAAGTTCTAGTTCCTTTTTTAAGATTCAAAGCGATCAAGCACAGCTACCTCCCCCCCCCCCCAACCACACATAAACATGTCGTGTTTTCCCGAGGTCTATCCAATAGATATTTTGAGACAGTGTTTTTATTCAAAATAGTCCAAATATCATATAACAAGGCTTTTGAAGTTGATACAAACCACCAGAGCCTCAGTGCAAGGGTGTAAGTTATGCCCCTGGGGCACTTAACGTTCTTATTGAAGGGATAGTTGTATAAACTTTAGAGGTGGCTCCTTTGGGTAAAAATTGGAAGTTCTAGTTCCCTTTTAAGAGTCAATAGTGGTGGAAGTGAAGTAGCCCCCCCCCCCCCCCCAACCCAACAACCCTTGTTTTCACCAAAAGTGTCTGATTGAAATTTTAGAATTGCAATTTCGTTTAAAATAGTTCAAAGAATATATAAAGATGCTTCTAGGGTTGGCACAACCCCCCAGAGCCCTGGGACAAGGGCTTTTAATTATGCCCTGGGGGTATATAAGGTTTATATGGAATGGGTGGCCGTATTAAATTCAGATAGGTCTTATTTGATTTTAAATTGGAAGTTAAAGTGCCCTTGTTAAGAGTCAAAGTGATTTGAGACCCCCCCCCCCCCCAAACCCATCATTTCCGATGACAAACACCCAAACAAAGTTTTGAAACATCGATTTTTTCCAGCATTGTTGAAAGGTTCAGTAATTAGGCGTAGCAATGGTTGTAGTAACATTAGTAGCATTAGTAGAAGTATGCAAATAAAACCTTTTATTCAACATTCCCTTCAACACAAAATTAAATTTTTAACTTAATACCATCAACCGATCCTGAGGCATTGCTGATTCGTCCTTTTGACAACATGCAAAGTGTGCTTCGATTTATTTCAATATAGCTTTAATATTGCCCAAAAGTTTGCCTAAATACCCTTAAGTTTATTAGTATTAGTAGTAGCACCAGTAGTTATAGTAGTAGCAGTATAAATACAGTTAATAGCTATAGTTTTAGCTTTAGTAGCAGTAGTAGTAGTAGCAGTAATAATAATAGTAGTAGTGGCTGTTGTTGTAGGAGTAGAAGCAGTAGTAATATGATGTAAATTTTGCGTTTTGGTTAGTTCAACACCCCCACAACAAGCGTTGTAAGTTTTAATTTCACGCACGAAACTGTTCCTAAGATATTGCTGACATTCCCTTTTGATAACCTGCATACGGACGGCAGGTTGTCTTCCGTAAAATAGAAATATATTCTGAAGATTTCACCTTCATACCTTCATAGATTGTGGATTTGAAACAGCCAGAAGACACGTTTACTGTAATTAACGACACTAATGGTATTAAGTTGAAACTTTTAGGGAATGTTTAGCGGGAGTTTCAATTAAACGAAAAAACTATATGCACGCAGGTATTGAAAGGGCATATAAGCAATATAGGGCATATAAGGACATAGTCAGCGATACTTTATCATAGCTAGTAATGCTTATCATTGATATTTTTGAGGAGCTAATTTAATTGAAAATTAAAAGTTCTAGTGCCCTCTTAAAAGTCAAAAGTGATTGAAGGGCAATCAATACTCCTCTTTAGCTCATAATTCTCCAAACACTTCCAATCAGAATTTTAAGACAACCGAATTGTCTAGTAACTAAATCTCATGGGTTATTTGGTTGGTCAACCCCCAAAGCTATATAATTTGTCCATTATGCTTAAAAACTAAATGTTGCTTTAAAATAAATCAAAACGCATTGTTTGTATGCTGGTTGCCAATAAGAAATCTCAGCAATATACCAAGAACGACTGAGAGTATTAAGCACAAACTTTTGGAGCTATTTCTATCACTATTTCTGCTCACAAAATTTTACTGAATCAAAAGAGTGTAAGTGTATCCAGGATGTGAAAGAGCATAGATATAATTTTCTGGGAATGGTATTAAGTTTTATTTATCGCGTCAACTAGAGGATATATATGACAAAATAAAACACTAATATTTGCATCATAATTTTCAAAAGGGTTTATCTTGTTTTAAATTGCTGAAAACGTTTTTCCAGCATAAAAATAGCAGGTCAAACTATAAATTCTTAAGATAAACGGAAACACTCAAACTATTATTCTTTTTCCCTGAAAAAGACTATGTCAATATAAAACGAACAGAAATCAATTTAAAAAAATTTTCACAAATTACGCTTTTCAAAAATTAGTAAATAACTCCATTAAACCAAAAATGAACAAAAATAGAATCAAATAATTTACAAAGCATACAACTACCACAAATCAGCATTAATAAATAAATTTAACCCATAACGAACAGAAATAAGAATAAATAACTGAGTCAAACTCAAAACGAGGCGGATATTAACATGAGTAGGGTTTAACAAAACCCCTTTGCTTTCTAAAAGCCATAATAAAATTTACATTTTACTGAAAAAAAATCAAATGAACGTGCATTGTCAGTTTAATATACAACTACTGATATTATTTCTTAAAATCCTAATTGATTTTGACTTCTTAAGGTTGTAGAAGTGAAAACATTTAAAAGAATTTTTTCAGTAAAGTACAAATTTTATTTTTGCTTTTAGAAAGCATAGGGGTTTTGGATCCTACTCATGTTAATTTCTGCTCGTTTTGAGTTTGACTCGGTTATTTATTATAATTTCTGTTCGTTGTGGGTCTCATTTATTTATGGATAGTTGTATGCTTGGTTGATAATTGTATTTTATTTTTGTTCATTTTTGATTTAATGGAGTTATTTACTTTTTTTTAAAGACATTTTGTGGAAAAAACTTTTTTTTAATTAATCAGAGGCAACGCTTTAGCGTTGCCTATAGTAAAGGCTATAAGGCTCCAATAGTAGAGAGGGGGGTGCTACTCCGAGCGGGAGCCCATATATGGGCATAGAGTCCCTAGGGAGAACACGTGGTTAATGGGGTCAATGACCTCTTTTTTCCAAGTTCGATTTATTTGTTGTTGTTTTGGCCAAGTGCACGCTCGAGGCGAATGTCAAGGAGTCCAGAAATCGGAAACAGTATTTGTTGTTGTTGTTGTTTTGGGCAAGTGTATGCTCGAGGCGAATGTTATGAGTTTCCAGGAATAGGAAACAGTTAGATCACGTGTTTCCTTCTCAGCCAATCAGAGGGCTTGCTTACATATTAGCGGCGGAGGGTATATGAGGAAAGGATTTTTGCTATAGTTTTTATTAGTCTGTGAATAAAATTCAAAGGAGTGAGAAGAACAGTTTTGACTTTACTCATTTGGATATATATTTGTGTGTTGATGACGAGTGGAATGTTTACCCTATTAGAAGTTGATAGTGGAGTTGATGGTAATAATACAAGAGCACCAAACATTGCGGTGGAAATCACGAGAGGATCACGGCTTTGTCTGGAATGGGATGAAGTATATGCAAGATATGTGATATCCTTGAGCAAATTTAAAATGGAGGATCAATTATGTTTCGCTGCAAAAGTTGATATAGCACATGTGAATAGACTTCAATGTGCTTTAAGTGCATTAGTGAAACGTATCGAAGACAATAAACTGTATCGCTAATTGTACATGCTTAGTATCATTGTTGTTGTAATTATTCAATAAAATTGTTTCGAAATCGAAATGTTCCCTTTCTTTTCTGGTTAGGGGCTAACGAATCAGGGTCAGTCTAGAGTCAGCAGTCAGAGTGAAAGGATTGAAAAATGAATAAATTTGAGAAAGAGAGAATTAAATCAAATCTAGTGTTTATGGAAAAACATTTGATTTTGGATGATGATTTTCTCGAGTTATCTCTTCAACACAGGATATTCTCTCGTCAGGGAACACTTGACAATATAATGAGGAATGATTCTCCCCCATTGGACTATTGTATGAAACTTTTAAAATGTGATTCAAATGCTTATACTCATTTTATTGATATATTAATTGGAACAAAGCAGAATCATATCGTGGATATACTTTTGAAAACATTGCCAATGGATTCAATGTAGATGGCTCCTCCTTCGAAAGAGGTAACGTCACAGAGCTACTCCTCTCCCCATTCCCCTCACTGAAATTTATCGAGCGAGGACGATCAGTTTCGTTTTAGCTGTGAGAGAGTTGACATCGGAAACCAAAAAAAAATGTTCTATAAATGTCCATTGTGCATGTACACTCTTGGCAGTTGGACTCAATGTGAGAATTGTACAATTATTGATGACTATAGTGAAAAGTGCAAATTATGTAATCCTTGTAAATTACATAGAGGCTATGCAGTACAAATTAAAGGATGTAATTCATGTCTTGAAGAGATTTGTGACTCTCACCCTAGAGGGTACCTGTGCTCCAATTGTCACTATGATAAATGTGATCAGTGGGAGAATACTTACCCCGCTATGATTGGAAAGAATCCTAAACGTGATTTTAGTTTATTTCTACGAGATTGGTATCGTCGTGGATTTAAATTATTCTGGGAAGAGGAATCTGGTCTACGATTCAACTGTTGGGATAACAAGACAATTTGGTTTCTACGTCATCGTTGTGACGACACTGCCTACTATGACTATAAACCAAGTGATTTTTATTTGGCAGTTACCGAATGTGATTCACCATTTGAAAACACTGTATGTGATATTGCTTCAAATAGACAGATTGAAACTCGTGAATTTCATAATATGAATGCAAATAGTATCACTGACTATACAAAGAGATATGACAAGAGTGAAGTTACATTGTACTGTAGAAAATGTGAGCCTGACTTTGCAGTCAATCAAGATCAATATACAGTGAATCCAAATGATTTACCGGCATTAGTGGTTCACGACAATTGCCTATACATCGAAGAAGAAGAAGAAATCTAAAGTGAAGATTTAAAGACATTGTTGTATATATATATATATATGCATCTTATTAATAAACAACTTCACAAACATTTTTTAAGCACTTTACTCTTAGGGCACTGAAATCAATACTGTATAGGTCTGAGAAGATATTTTCCACTAGAAAGTCGTTCAGACGTGGATTGTCACTATAAATGTGGAGAAACTGCTTGTAAGTATAGCCGCGACATCGGAACACAAAATATAGTAGTGCATGGAAGCCACAGCTTTTAGTCTTTAGATCCTGCACCCTCTTCCGATTTTGAATAATAGTTTTTCCCACTGCTCTCAATATAGTTGCTGATGTGAGGTGTGTAAAATGTATAGGGTAGACCAAGAGGATCAAAAATTTAATCGTCTTCATTGTTTGAAAGATGCACAACCAATGACCCGTCAGCACAGTCGACGGACTGCTATTAACAATAATCAAGGTATTGTTGACACTTTGAATTTTTCCAAGAAAGTCCGAGGGTAGACAATAGGATTTGTACTGGGACATGTAGGGGTCCATATTAAATACATTGATTATTTGACTGGTGTTCATGGCGCCAAGTCTAGTAGAACACTGCCTTCGGGAGTGATTTCCCAATAGGTTTCATATTGATTTGGAGAGATTAGTGCAATACTCTCAGCCAATGGGTCGGCAAATGTACACTCTAAACGCACACTCCCCGTACGTACTATACTCATATCCTGTGTGCCAGACAAATCCAGTACAATGATACCATGTGTTTTAGCAAACATATCTTCGGTTATACCATTTTCAAATAGTTGAGAGTCATGATCTAGGGTTTGCATGGTCAACTCATACAATGTTCTATAGGATTTATCAAAAGATAGACTGTAGAGTGGGATACAGTTTACTTTGCACACAAGAGATGAAAGTCCAAACATCTCGAATTTTATGTGGGCATTCAGTCCACGATCCTATTGCACTAGTGCTTTTTACAAATGCCAAAGCGAGTTTTGATGGAATTTCACCATTGATAAAGGATGAATCGGTGAAGGTGCGTGAGCCCATGGCAATATGACGTTGATTGGTGATTGTATGAGGAACAAGTAGTTTAATATTATTTCCATTGGCTCTCAGTTTTTCCACTGCCAAAGCAACAGAACTCATGACCTGTTGTTTGCGTACATGAAGTATTGCCGAGGTGAGGGAGAGACTTACATCAGGATTGGCAGCAAGTTCTTTTCTCAATATTAAATTGGATGGTGCAAGCGTCAGTTTTATATCCACTTTAACATTGGGCGGCAGCCATTGGGGTATATTAAATATTTCATGATATATTTTTCCAACTAGATGTAATTCACTAGTGTGTAGCATTTTTAAGTGCTTCTGTACTATCAGTATTAGTCATATATTCATATCCATTGGAGGTGCCTCTCAATTCCTTGTATGACTTGGGTGTCATCAGCATGAATTGCATATAGCTTGTATCATTTGAGAGATTGTTGCTTGTGCTCACCAGCGTGCCATTGATGTAGACACTAATATGACGAAATAAATTACGTAATATACAATTTTCATAGGATATTCCGTCGGCCCGAATTGGCATTGTATGATCGGATTCCCGGACTTTCATTTGTAAATCTATAAATGTTGAAGACATGTCCATAAAGTAGTCTTCATTGGAATAAATTTGAAAGTGGATATTATCAGAGAGAGGTTGTTGTGGATAAAATTGTTCATAGTATCCATGCTTGACATTCACATCAACATTTCCAGCATTGAATAGATTCAATGAGGCGGTGATTGAAGGTTGAGAATCCTTATGCGGTAGGTAGGACATCTTAAGAGAAGAAATCTAGTTTCGATCTAACAATTCTCCTCCTCGGGCTTCTTCTTCTGTTTACACTACGTGTCGACTTTTCCTTCTTTTCTTTGACAAGAGGGATGATGTCTTTCGTTTCCGACCTGAGTGGAGACTGATGAGTGATGCATTGTTTCTCGACCTTTTTAAGCCTTTACCATTTTGTTTTAATCTTTCGCCAAGGGTTCGCGCACTGGACCTAAGATTTTCCGTAGCGCTTTTTTTTAAAATCCTTGCCAGAGCCCCAATCATATAGTGTAGAGGATGCAAAATCTGTCGCAGCCGGTACAAGATATTTTCTAGCCAGTGGTAGTGAAGAGCGAAACAGCTTAGCAAACCAACTGCCAAGACCGTAGCCAGACATTGACGAGCGACCTTTGTAATAGTCCATTCCATTGCCCTGTTGTCTTGGGCCAAGAGTATTAACATAGCAGTCAATATCAGGACAAGTGAATACCACTTTTTTATTAGACATCTTGCTGTTGAACGATGGGACGAAAATGGCATGTAATCACAGCCAAACCTTTTGAAATTGCTATGGGATCACCCAATTCAGTTCTTAGTGTTAACTGACAGAGTTCCAAATAGGAAGTGTTTACGGGAATATACTGAAGATGCTTTATATTGTAGTGGTGAATATGCTCTTGATTGGTTTTTTTTTCAAGAACTCGTAGGAGGGGAACATTTGAATTACCAACCCGAGATGTTTCCACAAATGAAGCATAGAGAGATATACAAGTGTCTGTGGAGAAGGCAGGCGGGTAGTCAGCAAAAATGAAATTAGTGTTTCCGGCACTTTTACCATTGATTATATTGAGCTTAAAGCCAAGAACATCCTTTAGGTTATCATTGAGAATAACCTTTTCGCTGGCAATAGTTAAACTAATGTAGATCATACCCTCCTCCTTTGAATAGTTGAAATGAAAAGCTCCTTTTTTACGAGCGGAAATTCTTTTATTAATAGAACGACATAAATCATTCATACAGGTGAGTTCCTCATAGGGTAATTCAGTATATGGATAATCCATCCAATTGATTTTTTGAATTTGTTCTTGATCACTTGAGGATGGTGGTGGCGGCCAATCATAGGGTCTAATTTTTCTATCATATTTACGATCTTTTCTAATGATGTCATTGGTATTTTTGAGAATACAGTTGACAAGAGCCACTTCATACTTACCGTCGAATTTGATGGTGGGGGAGAGTTTTGTCCAAAAATCACTTGTTCTATTCAAGTCATTGTATACAGGGATCAGAAACATTGGACATGAAAGTCACATAGAAATCATTGGGGCATTGTTAATATCTTCAGCACTGACCCAAGAATCAAAATCTGAGTTGTATCCTAGCCAGAAAACAAGCAACTGCCTCTTGCCCCTACGAGTACGACTCTTTAATATCTTTTCAATTTGATAAATTTCACTAGTGTTTCTAACTTTTTGCAGTTCATATTCATAAAAACCGCCGAGAATCTCATCATCTTTGGTGTCTCGCAGTCGATATGTCGTGGGCTCGGTGTCCAGGATTTTGGACACTTTAAAAAGTTCGGTGCTCCATAAATAATTCCCCTTTTCAAAAATATTGGTGGTTCTATTAATTCGAACAGTATCACCAACATTGAATTTCTTCTTCACATTTTTTTTTCTTTTTCACCATTGGAATATTGCTTTAGAAAAGCATCAAATGTATTTTCATTGTAGTGAACATCCCGAGGGCTTGAGTTGGACAGAGATCGATGAGGTCGATGGTTGTATATCCGCATGATTTTATCTAAATCATGAAGAAAAGCCGGTGTATTTTTTCAGGGTACAATATCTTGAAATTAATAGACAAATCGTTCTTATTAATCGTTCAGCCAATGCAGCCTTTATCGGGCTGTGACTATGATAAAGCGTTGTATTGTATTTCAATAGAACCTTTTGCACATGGGGATTAACAAATTCACTGCCACGATCCGATTGAATTTTCCTAACGAATCCTGTTCAAGAATACTTTCAATGGCCCGAGCAACTTCAACACCTCTCTTTGATCGCAGTGGAATGGTATAGGCATAGCGACTAAAGACGCTGATTGCCACCACAATATATTTGTAGGGTGCATTGTGACGCTGTTGAACTGCGTCTAAAGTTAAAAGATCCGTTTGCATTATATGCAGAGGGAAAAAGGCTTAAGTTTGTCGATATTGTTTGCCGCGAAGCCTGTGATTCCGATGCAGTGTGTAACTCGGTTCATTCTCTAGATACTCTTTTGCTCTTTTCAATGTGGTGCCGGAGACAACTTTAGAAAGCGTTTTGGGAGAACTTAAACTTCCCGCTTCACCAATATTTTCATAGACACCTTTCAGAACTTCATCCACTTTGAAAGCAAACACGTAGTGTAATGT
Source organism: Artemia sinica (assembly GCA_027921565.1). Lineage (NCBI taxonomy): Eukaryota > Metazoa > Arthropoda > Branchiopoda > Anostraca > Artemiidae > Artemia > Artemia sinica. The sequence goes on along the minus strand of JAPEVW010000143.1, from coordinate 134,445 downwards.
CCACTCTTCTTTTGCACACTGGAGGGTGAATCAATTCGTCTTCGCTTTTGACTAGTAGCCACAGGTGTTGTGCTGCTACTGATAGTATTTTCATATATTGAATCTTCTTCTTCTTTTTTAAATGGTGGTGTTGGTGTTGTTGGAGGACTATATTCTCTTAGTTTCTTTAGAATTTGCTTATTGCCAATAAGAATTTTGTGAAAGTTTGATACACTTAGAAAGGTGTATAAATTATTGTCAAAGGATAAAAGTCCTTTACGATTCGTCACCATATCACAAATTAAATCAACTAGATTATAACTTTTTCCCTGAATTATAATTCTTTTCCCTGTGCTGTCGACTTGAACTTGATCACCAGCAGTTTCCAACATGAGATAAGATAATACTCTTTTACTCTGTTCTCGATAGGTGAGTGGCAATAGGTTTCCAATTTTCGATACAATTGAATTCAAATTTTTCTCCTTTGAATGCACTGCTGCAGAATCTTGAGGAGATGTTTCCTGTTTAGAGGGATCGGTAACAGTGGCGGCGGTGGGTCTCTCACGATAAGGTTTATGTTTGTCCACACGTCGCAATGCATCTTGAAGTAAAAGCAGTTTTTTGTCATCGGCAATATTCTCATCATTAATGAATTTGCTTAGATTGTCTTCAAAATTTTCGACGGGCGAGAGGACAAGTTCAAATGGTGTGAATTTATAGGGTTTAGCCATTCTCTCTCTCTAGAGAAAACTGTTTACAAGTCCTGCAATTATTGGCAGTAAAAGTGTGAAAAAGGTACCACCTGCTTGAAGGAGTCGTTTTCTTTTAAAAATTTTTCCCTTGTTTTTACAAGCCAAGGCGCGTACAGTGGAACGATGTTGCTTTGTCTGTTGTCTAACACCTTCTGGCAGTTTGAACATTACCCTCAGTTAAATTTAAACAAAGTTCAGATATTAGATTAATGAAATCATTGTCAACACCATGTTTGAGTATAGCCTTCCTAAGCAAGGGTTTTTGAAGTGCTTAAAACGGAAAATAAATGCCGTTGTTCATGTAGTTTCTTCAGTGTCATAACGCCAACTAATAGTCTTTTCTACTGTTCACCGGAAGATATACTGTAATTTCATTGTCGAAAATGTCGGTGACTACACGTAGATCCTCGGTTCTGCTTTGATTAAGATCCAGCAAAATATAACCGTAGGGTTTATTAGTCGCCTGAGTGTACGCTGACAGAAATTTAGGGGCGCCGGGGTATATCTGTTTATTGAGAGTTATGAGCGAGCTAGAATCCCGAACAACTCGATAGATAATATAGATAGTGCAATTCAAAGCAAGGGTTCGCATACATTTGCTCTGATGAAACAGATTGTGTAAAACTAGGGTTATGGAAATGTGTTCATGATGGGAGCGAACGGTGAACAGTTGTAGCATTTCCTGTGGGAACTGTTCAATGGATTCAGCCAAATCATCAATAATCAGCCACGAGTTCGATTCAATACTATTGAAAACATCAGGTCCCCGTATGAATTGTATTGGTATGGTTGTGGCAATAGCTTTTATTTGATCATAGGACTCTTGGCAAATACTATAGCAATAGTAGATTTTTTTCGGTTTTTCCAAAAACATTTTATCGCAATTTTGAATTATTTTAACTAAAAGTGTTGTTTTCCCCGACATTGAGGGACCACACAGAAACGATCTGAAGGGTGTTTTAAATTGATACATGCTGCTGCTGCTGTTGACAACAGTTGGACTACAACTAACTGTAAATCATACGTGTCCAATGAATAAGTAGTAGTAGTAGCAATATTTTTTCATAGATCTATCTAGTACGTTAACAAGAACAACAACAAAAAACATTATTTCATGGCAGCATTTATTTCGGCAACATGAAAACAAATATTTGTTCAGCATGAACCTGACAACGATAAAAATAACACTTTATGTTCAAACTATTGTGTACAATCCATTTTCGCACCGCGGCCCCCGGGGGTGGGGGTGGGGGGGCCCTTCCCACGGCCGCTCCAGGAGGGTCCCGCCCGCGGCCGGGCGGTCTTCGGCCCTGCGGCCCTGGGGGGGGGGGGCCCCATTTTTAAATTCATAATGTTCAACTGTGCTAGTTCATGTTCCAAGTGTTTTTTTTTTTCTGTTGTTTTCAAGTGTTGTTTTCAAGTGCTCTTGTTGTTGTACAGAAAAGTGTGTGTTTGCTGCATAAAGTGTTGTTGTTGTTGTACAGAAAAGTGTTTTTTAAGACAATAAGTGTTGTACAAAAAAGTGTTATTGCTGTTGATGGACAAAAAGTGTTTTTATTTTTTGTTGTACATAAAGTGTCATTTTATCATTGTTCATGTTGAACAAATAGACGTTTTCATGTTGCCGAAATAAATGCTGCCATGAAATTTTGTCAACTGTTCTTGTTGAACATAAAGTGTTATTTTTATCGTTGTCAGGTTCATGTTGAACAAATATATTTGTTTTCATGTTGCCGAAATAAATGCTGCCATGAAATAATGTTTTTTTTTGTTGTTGTTCTTGTTAACGTACTAGATAGATCTATGCGAAAATTATTGCTACTACTACTACTTATTCATTGGACACGTATGATTTACAGTTAGTTGCAGTCCAACTGTTGTCAACAGCGGCAGCAGCATGTATCAATTTAAAACACCCTTCAGATCGTTTCTGTGTGGTCCCTCAATGTCGGGGAAAACAACACTTTTAGCTAAAATAATTCAAAATTGCGATAAAATGTTTTTGGAAAAACCGAAAAAATCTACTATTGCTATAGTATTTGGCAAGAGTCCTATGATCAAATAAAAGCTATTGCCACAACCATACCAATACAATTCATACGGGGACTTGATGTTTTCAATAGTATTGAATCGAACTCGTGGCTGATTATTGATGATTTGGCTGAATCCATTGAACAGTTCCCACAGGAAATGCTACAACTGTTCACCGTTCGCTCCCATCATGAACACATTTCCATAACCCTAGTTCTACACAATCTGTTTCCTCAGAGCAAATACGCGAACCCTTGCTTTGAATTGCACTATCTATATTATCTATCGAGTTGTTTGTGATTCTAGCTCGCTCATAACTTTCAATAAACAGATATACCCCGGCGCCCCTAAATTTCTGTTGTCAGCGTACACTCAGGCAACTAATCTACCCTACGGTTACATTTTGCTGGATCTTAATCATAGCACACCCGAGGATCTACGTGTAGTCACCGACATTTTCGACAATGAAATTACAGTATATCTTCCGGTAAACAGTAGAAAAGACTATTAGTTGGCGTTATGACACTGAAGAAACTACATGAACAACGGCATTCCGTTTTAAGCACTTCAAAACCCTTGCTTAGGAAGGCTATACTCAAACATGGTGTTGACAATGATTTCATTAATCTAATATCTGAACTTCGTTTAAATTTAACTGAGGGCAATGTTCAACTGCCAGAAGGTGTTAGACAACAGACAAAGCAACATCGTTCCACTGTACGCGCCTTGGCTTGTAAAAACAAGGGAAAAATTTTTAAAAGGAAACGACTCCTTCAAGCAGGTGGTAGCTTTTTCACACTTTTACTGCCAATAATTGCAGGACTTGTAAACAGTTTTCTCTAGAGAGAGAGAATGGCTAAACCCTATAAATTGACACCATTTGAACTTGTCCTCTCGCCCGTCGAACATTTTGAAGACAATCTAAGCAAATTCATTAATGATGAGAATATTGCCGATGACAAAAAACTGCTTTTACTTCAAGATGCATTGCGACGTGTGGACAAACATAAACCTTATCGTGAGAGATCCACCGCCGCCACTGTTACCGATCCCTCTAAACAGGAAACATCTCCTCAAGATTCTGCAGCAGTGCATTCAAAGGAGAAAGAATTGAATTCATTTTATCGAAAATTGGAAACCTATTGCCACTCACCTATCGAGAACAGAGTAAAAGAGTATTATCTTATCTCATGTTGGAAACTGCTGGTGATCAAATTCAAGTCGACAGCACAGGGAAACGAATTATAATTCAGGGAAAAAGTTATAATCTAGTTGATTTAATTTGTGATATGGTGACGAATCGTAAAGGACTTTTATCCTTTGACAATAATCTATACACCTTTCTAAGTGTATCAAACTTTCCCAAAAGTCTTATTGGCAATAAGCAAATTCTAAAGAAACTAAGAGAATATAGTCCTCCAACAACAACACCAACACCACCATTTAAAAAAGAAGAAGAAGATTCAATATTTGAAAATACTATCAGTAGCAGCAGCAATGATTTTACAACACCTGTGGCTACTAGTCAAAAGCGAAGACGAATTGATTCACCCTCCAGTGTGCAAAAGGGGAGTGGACATTACACTACGTGTTTGCGTTCAAAATGGATGAAGTTCTGAAAGGTGTCTATGAAAATATTGGTGAAGCGGGAAGTTTAAGTTCTCCAAAAACGCTTTCTAAAGTTGTCTCCGGCACCACATTGAAAAAAGCAAAAGAGTATCTAGAGAATGAACCGAGTTACACACTGCATCGGAATCACAGGCTTCGCAGCAAACAATATCGACAAACTAAAGCCTTTTTCCCTCTGCATATAATGCAAACGGATCTTTTAACTTTAGACGCAGTTCAACAACGTCACAATGCACCCTACAAATATATTCTGGTAGCAATCAGTGTCTTTAGTCGCTATGCCTGTATCATTCCACTGCGATCAAAGAGAGGTGTTGAAATTGCTCGGGCCATTGAAAGTATTCTTGAACAGGATTCGTATAGAAAAATTCAATCGGATCGTGGCAGTGAATTTGTTAATCCCCATGTGCAAAAGGTTCTATTGAAATATAATACAACACTTTATCATAGTCACAGCCCGATAAAGGCTGCATTGGCTGAACGATTAATAAGAACGATTCGTCTATTAATTTCAAGATATTGTACCCTGAAAAATACACCGGCTTTTATTCATGATTTAGATAAAATCATGCGGATATACAACCATCGACCTCATCGATCTCTGTCCAACTCAAGCCCTCGGGATGTTCACTACAATGAAAATACATTTGATGCTTTTCTAAAGCAATATTCCAATGGTGAAATAGAAAAAAAAATGTGAAGAAGAAATTCAATGTTGGTGATACTGTTCGAATTAATAGAACCACCAATATTTTTGAAAAGGGGAATTATTTATGGAGCACCGAACTTTTTAAAGTGTCCAAAATCCTGGACACCGAGCCCACGACATATCGACTGCGAGACACCAAAGATGATGAGATTCTCGGCGGTTTTTATGAATATGAACTGCAAAAAGTTAGAAACACTAATGAAATTTATCAAATTGAAAAGATATTAAAGAGTCGTACTCGTAGGGGCAAGAGGCAGTTGCTTGTTCGCTGGCTAGGATACAACTCAGATTTTGATTCTTGGGTCAGTGCTGAAGATATTAACAATGCCCAATGATTTCTATGTGACTTTCATGTCCAATGTTTCTGATCCTCTATACAATGACTTGAATAGAACAAGTGATTTTTGGACAAAACTCTCCCCCACCATCAAATTCGACGGTAAGTATGAAGTGGCTCTTGTCAACTGTATTCTCAAAAATACCTATGACATCCTTAGAAAAGATCGTAAATATGATATAAAAATTAGACCCTATGATTGGCCGCCACCACCATTCTCAAGTGATCAAGAACAAATTCAAAAAATCAATTGGATGGATTATCCATATATTGAATTACCCTACGAGGAACTCACCTGTATGAATGATTTATGTCGTTCTATTAATAAAAGAATTTCCGCTCGTAAAAAAGGAGCTTTTCATTTCAACTATTCAAAGGAGGAGGGTATGATCTACATTAGTTCACCTATTGCCAGCGAAAAGGTTATTCTCAATGATAACCTAAAGGATGTTCTTGGCTTTAAGCTCAATATAATCAATGGTAAAAGTGCCGGAAACACTAATTTCATTTTTGCTGACTACCCGCCTGCCTCCTCCACAGACACTTGTATATTTCTCTATGCTTCATTTGTGGAAACATCTCGGGTTGGTAATTCAAATGTTCCCCTCCTACGAGTTCTTGAACGAAAAAACCAATCAAGAGCATATTCACCACTACAATATAAAGCATCTTCAGTATATTCCCGTAAACACTTCCTATTTGGAACTCTGTCAGTTAACACTAAGAACTGAATTGGGTGATCCCATAGCAATTTCAAAAGGTTTGGCTGTGATTACATGCCATTTTCGTCCCATCGTTCAACAGCAAGATGTCTAATAAAAAAGTGATATTCACTTGTCCTGATATTGACTGCTATGTTAATACTCTTGGCCCAAGACAACAGGGCAATGGAATGGACTATTACAAAGGTTGCTCGTCAATGTCTGGCTACGGTCTTGGCGGTTGGTTTGCTAAGCTGTTTCGCTCTTCACTACCACTGGCTAGAAAAAATCTTGTACCGGCTGCGACAGATTTTGCATCCTCTACACTATATGATTGGGGCTCTGGCAAGGATTTTAAAAAAAGTGCTATGGAAAATCATAGGTCCAGTGCGCGAACCCTTGGCGAAAGATAAAAACAAAATGGTAAAGGCTTAAAAAGGTCGAGAAACAATGCATCACTCATTAGTCTCCACTCAGGTCGGAAACAAAAGACATCATCCCTCTTGTCAAAGAAAAGAAGGAAAAAGTCGACACGTAGTGTAAACAGAAGAAGAAGCCCCAGGAGGAGAATTGTTAGATCGAAACTAGATTTCTTCTCTTAAGATGTCCTACCTACCGCATAAGGATTCTCAACCTTCAATCACCGCCTCATTGAATCTATTCAATGCTGGAAATGTTGATGTGAATGTCAAGCATGGATACTATGAACAATTTTATCCACAACAACCCCTCTCTGACAATATCCACTTTCAAATTTATTCCAATGAAGATACTTTATGGACATGTCTTCAACATTTATAGATTTACAAATGAAAGTCCGGAAATCCGATAATACAATGCCAATTCGGGCCGATGGAATATCCTATGAAAATTGTATATTACATAATTTATTTCGTCAAATTAGTGTCTACATCAATGGCACGCTGGTGAGGAGATTTCTCCACAGGGGAGGTATTTGCCATGGGAAAAATTATCCACGGGATAATTTTCCATAGGAAAAATATTCAATTAGGGAATTCCGGGAAAAATTTTCATGAAGGGGGAAAGATCTGGCATAATTCGAAAAGCGATCAGAAATTAACTAAAAAACAAGTCTTTATTCAAATAAAAGTACAACTACTACTACTACTAACAACTCACCGTAGCACCAAGCTGCCTGAGGCCAATACAGCTACGCGCGCTTCTCCTCCACTAAGGAAAATTTTCCAAACAAAATCGTCCGCAGGAAATTGTCAGAGGGGAACTTTCAGCGAGATGTAATGATCCAGGGGAATTTTCTGGTGAGGCGATTTTACGCGAGAGGAACTTCTCTTGATGAAATTTTTCGTAGGAGGGGGATTTCCACGGAGGAGTGGCGGATTTTCCCTCATTATTTGAAAAACAAGCAGAAATTAAACTAAAAAAACCAAGGTTTGTCAACCGAAATTAAGGAGCATCTTTACAACTCAAAACGGAAAAAAATTATTTCATATATCAAGGGGGCTTCCCCCTCTTCAATGCATCGTTCTTTGCGTTAAAATCCGACTTTTTTGTCAGAATTCTTTAAGAACGAATCCTGAAACACAAGTTTCGTTTAATGAGAATAAGAAGCCTTTTTAAACTACTAAAAATTTTTATTGCGAAGAGCGAGGAACTGAGGAGAGAGTAGTAGCACCCTAGTATACGAAATACCATAATTTCTATTTGTTTTAAGTTTTAATTTTTCTCCCTACTTTCAATTGAATTTTTTTTATAATTAATCGAACTTAGGCATAACTGGTAACCCAATTACGTATTTCATTAATGTGAATGAATATTTTAGGCATAAATTATAAAAGATAGAATTACAGTAGAATAAAAAATATAATAAAGTGTAATAAAATGAAGTAAAAATGGAATTATCGAAGAGGGAAAAACATAGAATAAAAGCTTATTGAAATAACAGTTTTCAAATTTATAGTGTAAATCTGCTAAAAGACGCAAAGACAAATTGTTATTTGACAAAAGTTAGAAACAAAGTAATGTTGAAACAAGTATTTCAAACCGGTTTTGAACTGCTTCAATAGCAGAAGCGTGCCGTTGAAATCAGGAAAAAACACAAATCATTGATTCAACCATAATGCGGCCTGTGGATTAATCTAAAGTTAAGATAAATAACCATACCTCTGAGACCATGCTTATTTTTGCAATTGCGCCAGCCGCCGCAGCGATTACTCCCGGTTCTTCGTGATTTAAAAGAGGCCATAAAAAATGTGGCTGCTTCTTCATGTTCCACTATTTCAACATTAACCTTATCATCTACAGAGTTAGATACCTAAAAATAAAGAGACTTTAACTCATTGGCATGGGCACCCAAAAGCTGAATTTTAGGGGAAGGGCCTGGCCTGGTCTAATCGGCACTTCCGATGCTGTATAGGCCTAATAGAAATCTCAAAAAACATATAAGGCAGAATCATTCAGCCAGTGGGGGGCTGGAGCCCCCCTTTTCCCCCCATATAGGCGCCCAAGCTCATTGGTAGGGACAATATGAAATGCATTGATAGGATATAGATTTATATATGCCATATACGATACGTAATATAGTTATAAATAATATAGATTGCTATTTCATAAAGATTTGATATGATTGATAGGTCACATGGATGTAGGTACAAGCTTCAAACGCTATCGCTATCTAAAATCCACCATATTTCTAAGCCAGCTTAGGTCACCTGGTCGAACCACCAATACTCATAAATTTAAGTCATTTCAGGTCTACAGGATTTTATCCTCTTTTAAACTTTAAATTTTAGTGTTTTGTCCTGACACCAATAGTTGTTTCTGCTGGTCTCTGCTTACGTTAGAGCCTATTTGAAGTTATTTAACGGTTCAAGGACTAGACCACTAAGTTCAAGCCTTGTTGTCAATTGATGAAAAAAAAATGTTACCCCTCGTAGATTTTACGAGATTTTTAAACAAATCCTCACAAAGCAAAGTCATCCACAACTACTAAAAAATTTTTTGGAGAGCCAACTCAACATTAAAATCATTTTCTAACCTAAATTTAATTCCCAGTTAACATGAAATTTAAATAATTTGTGACTTTTTTAAAGTTAATAAAGTAAATTTTTTCATCAATTTTCAACTTCCCTATTTTCAATATCCCTAGCTTATAAAAAGCCTGAGCAAAAAAATTTCCGCCGTCATTGTAAGAAAATGTAACGGATTGTGTAGGAAAAATACATGAAGAAGCAAAAACTCTGAAAGATTTAGAAAGAAATATTAGGTTTGAATTGAATTTGAGGCATTTCTTATGAGCATTTAATGATAAGGAAGAAAAGTTGTATTTTTTAATACTTACTTTATACTGGTAGTGAAGCCTTCTCATTACCCAAAAAATTACAAGAGCACAGCCTCACATAATAAAACCTTTTTTTCTTATGTAATTTGATTCTAGCAGTTATATACGGCAGATCCTAATGCCAAAAATTCTTCTATAGTCCTTCAAAACCAGGTAATTTAAACTTTAACACCAGAAATGGAGGACAAAATCTTCAAACAAATGTTTTCCTGTGATGAATTTTTAGAGTTGCTTCCAGTTTAATGGCTTTATAAGTCATTATAAATTAAATACACTAGAAAGGTAAGAGTCAAGGGACGCATTTTTATGGTGTTGTCCATGATTTCCGAATAATGCTTCCTCAGTTTCCCTGTTTTTGGTTGTTTTAAATTCACCATCCCCCCTCCCCTACTTAAGAAACATCATTTGTTTTCTTTAAATATATTTTTTAAGATATATGTTTGCTAGGATTTGGGATTTAGCGCAATTATAGCTCTTGTGATGCAATAATCATTGCTGCCCATAGATGAGCCTTGTTTAACCCCACAGTCAGCGGAGTAAATTGCAACTTTAGGGTTGCTGTTGTTTCTGGATCATAATATTATATATATATGTTTTATGTATATATATATATATATATATATATATATATATATATATATATATATATATACATATATATATATATATATATATATATATATATATATATATATATATATATATATATATATATATTATATATATATATATATATATATATATATATATATATATATATATATATATATATATATATATATATATATATATATATATATATATATATATATATATATATATATATATATATATGTATATATATATATATATATATATATATATATATATATATATATATATATATATGTATATATATACATATATATATATATATATATATATATATATATATATATATATATATATATATATATATATATATATATATATATATATATATATATATATATATATATACATATATATATATATATATATATATATATTACTGTATGTAATATATTTAAATAATTATTCCTTGGCATATGCCTTCACCCACCAACTCCTTACACCTTGTGTTTGTTGTTATTATTACTTTCTTGTTAGTAGCACACCATCGCAATTTCAAGTGGCATTAGCTGAAAGTTTATCATGAAGCGTTATAAGTTTAGTTTTAATGCCTATTGACAGGTTCTCGATTTCAAATTCAAATACCAAAAATAATATCACTTGAAATGTTTACACCGCGATACTTTAACTCGCTATTGAGCTACTGACTGATACTGTTTGTGGTTTTTTTGAAAATAAATTATTATTTCTAATAAAAATAGAATTAATTTCAAAGAATTATTGAATAAGAACAATTACTGCGTTTTACTTATCCACCATGTTTAGCAATTGATGTGTTTTACTTCATTGCGATCATCCAAACCTCTCAAAGAACATTCAAGAAAGCATAAAAAAATTACAAACATTTTAAAAACTTACGATCGATATTGCTGCCACTATCAAAGATGGGTTAGTGGCAGTGGCAATTAGTTTGATAACACTTTGAAGCACCTCACCATATCGAAGAAGGGCAACAGACTCTTGACTGGTGGCGATTTGTGACAAAAGATACAGCATGGAGCCACCAACTAAAATTGAAATATACTGTTTTATACAATTGGCAAGTGTCCGTAACAAACAGGTAGTCACTAACATGGCCGTATCCAGGAGGGTTATGAGTTTTGACTTTTGACCACACCACCTCAAAATGTTTATCCAACTCGTAAAAAACATAACAAAAATGAATATAAACAAATTTTTTATGCGTCTTTTAAAAGATTCCCCCCCCAAAAAAAAAAACAAATTTTGTAACCCCTCCCCCTCCAAAAAAATCCTTGAAACGGCCCTACTCACTAATCTGAACCAGTTACGTGATGCAAACCAGTGGGGTAACGATTTCTCTAGAGTACTTTTACGGTCAGAGCCAGTTGATTTTCGGATCCTCACAAGAGCGAGTACATTTTATTTTGCTCATCCTTAAACCTAGAGGTGAGCGATTATATTTCCATCACAGTAGACAGAATATACCAGTAAGCTTATCGCAGATCATTTCTGGTCTTCGTGAACAAAAAGCTCCTCCCACTTATTTCTGCCTTAGCTTGTTTAGCCTGTTTCTGCATTAGCTTTATTTCCGTTTGTTTCAATGCACTTTGATGGAAACAGTCGGAAACAGACTAACCTGTCTAGCATGTCTAACATGTTTATATCTGCCAAAACGTTCTCCGGAGCACTCGCACCCCGGTTCGGGTTTTTATAATGGGTGAGATAGAGAATGATCATACTGGATAATATATGAACTGTGATTTCCATATAGCAACTGCCTAGAGCCATTCAGTTTAATTAAAAAATTGAAAAATGAGGTACATAGTTTCGTAATTATACTGTTTTTTCTCTCATGGCCGGATATTCGAGTTGAAACTTTCAGGAATAACTGTTTTTTTTTTGGGGGGGGGGGGATAAAGGAATCATAGTTTGTGGTTGAGGAAAGTAGGCAAACTATTTTTCAGATTAAAATTCGATTACACACAGAAAACGATGCCAAATATCTAAGCCGTTGATTTAATACTAGCTTCGGGCAAACTAAATTAAATTTATATCGTCAGACCCTACTTTTTAGTTTAATCGTATTTATAGGACCATCTAGGCTAGTAAACACTAAACATGAGAACCTAAGGTATCATTAAAAAAGTAATTTGTCAATGGTAGTACGCAATAAGATAACTTAGTCTTTGGTATTGGAAAACTAAAACGCTCAAGAGTATAAGAATACTCTTAAAAAGCTTAAGAATCTATTAATATTTTTAACTAGATATTTAATAAATTATACATGCCCATTGACAACTTGATTTTACTAATACCGACATTTAGCTATCACGAATCTAGGGAGTCAGTTGAAACCAAACCAGTTCACAGCAGAGATTTAGCTAGCTTGTAGAACTGGATTGAACCTTAACTGAAGCTTAATCGATTTGAACTTATTTAAGGCCAGGCCAATTATAATGTTTCAGAAAGCCTTCTATTTGGCTAACAACGGAACCTTCTCGAAATAGAGAACATTGGGAACAAAAATAAATAATGATAAACTATTTATAATGTAATTATAAATAATAATGGGGAAATGGGGTTGATCTCTACTTAATAATTCAGAGCCCGGAGTTTGAACTCAGCTGGAGCAACCGGCTGCACAGTCTGGAATTTGATTCCGATCATGAGATTATGCGAAAGCTTCTCCATAACAATAACAAGAAGAATATGAAGATGGACACTAAATGAAAAAGTAGAATAAAAAAGAACTGAAAAAATTAGAGGAGCTACTGAAGCTCGTCCGAGCCCAAGAGCACTTGCATACCAGGTGAAAAAAGGACCGCATTAGATCTGAGATGAAAGAATGCATAAGATATTTACAATACATGTTTATTTAAGCGTTTATATTATCCATTGGGAATGGTGAAGTCTGATCACTAGGATTTGTTAACACCGGATTTCAAATCAGGCTGAATTTTGGCATTAGTAAAATCTCATTTTGAGTAATCTTAACTGAAACTTGAGTTGGATTTTTTTTTTAAATCCTTAATCAATGTTCACTGTTGTTTTCCAATTGTTGATTTTAAATTTCAAATAGCGTTTAAAAGTTGCTCTATTTTCAATTACCAGTTACCGAAAACCACTTTTAGCACAAAAATTCAATGACCAAAAATTGCAATTATTGACTTCAAATTATCAATTAAGATGTTTCTAATTACCAATTATAAAAAAAATACTTCTATGAATAAAATTGAAAAAATTCAATTATCAATTTTGCTTTTGTTAGTATTATGAAGTTAACTGATTCAGGTTCTAAGAAAATCATATCAAAAAAGCTTAGACTACCTCCTCGTCTTCTCCTGTTACATGAGGGGCTAGATAGTCAATTAGATTCATTTCTCGAAGTTTTTTCACAGTGTTTGGTTTGATGCCACAATTTGATAAGGTTTTGGTTGCACACTTTATCACAGATGTCTCTCTCTTAACGTCCTTGCGTTTCAAAAAATACACAAATCGTTCCACGCCTTTGTAACGGATGAAAACTTCAATTGCTGGAGTAAAATGAGTAATCTGAAAATAAATTCAAATAACAAAACAAAATCTTTCTCATTTAAGGCAAACTCATACTGAAAATTAACCAAAATCAATAAAAATTTTAAACAGTTTAAACGGTTACTCCAAAACTAACAATGATTTTGCTCCTTTTTCAAGTTTTGATGTATATAGTCGAAACAAAAATACATTCCTGACAAAAATAGTCTGATATCCTTGGCTGTATCCAGGATTTTTTTTTTTTCAAGGGGGTGAGTATTTTTTTATGGGGAGGGGGGTACAAAAAACTTTAAGAAACGCATAAAAAATTGTTTTTATGCATTTTATTACGTTTTTGGACGAGTCAGACAAACATTTCAGATGATCTCAAACACCCTAACACCCCTGCTGATACAATCTTTATGATATCACTATAAACACAAAAAATTAGGTTTTTCATTAGGTGATGTTAAATCTGGATGCCAAAACAAAATTTTCCTCGTGTAAAGAACTTATACTAGAGTCTTAGAACGCAGACTTTTTCAAAAAGAAAGATTTTGCAAGGAAGTTAAGAGATCAGTAAACTAGCTCTTTCCATGCATTCAGAAAAATTATCTAACAAAGAAAAGCATCTAATATTTAACACCATTGCGATATTTTTCCCTCCTTAATTCAACTATGGGCAGAAGGGTATGATGGTTTTTGTCATCATATGATAAACCAATTATAGGAACAAAAGAAGTGAAAAAATTCCACTGGAAGAACTCGTGTAAAGAACTTATACTAGAGTCTTGGAACGCAGACTTTTTCAAAAAGAAATATTTTGCAAGGAAGTTAAGAGATCAGTAAACTAGCTCTTTCCAAGCATTCAGAAAAATTATCTAACAAAGAAAAGTATCTAATATTTAACACCATTGCAATATTTTTCCCTCCTTAATTCAGCTATAGGCAGAAGGGTATGATGGGTTTTTTTCATCACATGATAAACCTATTATAGGAACGAAAGAAGTGAAAAAAATTCCATTGGAAGAACATTTAATAGCGTAAAAGGTGTACCCAAATCCTTCGGCTTCCGAATGGAATTTCTTTTTGCAGAAAATCGCTTTCCTCTAAAATAACGTTTTTTGAAAATCCGTAGAAACAAATTTACTTTTTTGAAGCTCTGATTATGTAAAAATCCATAATCCCATATTGAAGTCCGTTATTTCTAACAATGGGTCTCTAATAAAAGCTGGAAATAGGGACTATTTTCTTTACTCTGGATTTCCACATCCCCGGGGCCTCACTTGAAGTAAGAGTTTTCCCTTAGGCTTATATAGGGTTTAGTAGGGAAAGGTAAAATATTTAATTTGCTATAACAAAAAAAGAAATATCCCTTCACATCCCTAAAAATGAAAAGCGATCAAATACAATTGACTAGTTTTTACTATTTATAATAAAAAAACAACACGGAAGACCAACAAGCGTAAGTGACCAAAAGTTGCCAGGTTAATTGTCAGAATACTACCAAATTACCAGATTGCCAAATTCCTTGGTTGTAATAAGTCTGGGGCAAAAAACCTACCTTAAAGAGAAAAAAAATACAGAGACCCCAAGAAGCTAAGCAACGCCTTCATTCGCCTTTTTCCCGCAAATTTGGCACTGAGATGTTAAAATAAATAAGAAATTGGATTTTAGTGGGCCGGACCAACCGCACCATATGCATATGTACACATAATAAAGAGGCGGTCAATTTCGACTCCACTTGATTAAAGTTGCCCCGAAAAAGGCCAAGTTTTAGGTTTCATTATCGATAACAAGATCGAAATATGTATGTAAATTGGTCTTTTGTGGGAAGCAACTGTTTCAAAAAGACTATTGATCAATAAAGCCTCAAAAGTGGCAGGGTGTGAAATTTGAAAAACTAAGATATTTTGAGTTAAAGGACTATTAAAAAGTACTTACTGAGCAGAGACACGAAATTGTTTCGACTTGTAACTCTGAATCTGATTGACGCATGGTATTCAACAACGAAGAAACAAGTTGGCCTATGTTGAAAGCTGAAATTATATCTTCCTGCAAATATGAAAAAAGAAACATCACATATACTGGATAAGGCTATATTCTGAGGGTAGAAAAAACTGAGGTCACTTCACACCTGGAATCCCTATCCAGCAGTTACAATCCCTTATGTGGTGCAGCTTCATAGAAGTAATTTTACTTCCAAACCCTGTCGCTTGGGACGTTCAAAGCGACAACACATATTTTCTTGTTTCTAAGGGTGCTAACAAATATTTTCTTGTATATGTGTGGCATACAGCAAAATTCTTTTTACATTCTAAGATATATCTCAGTCTAGGAGATGTATCGCATTACATATTTATTCAAACATGTACATACCCCCGCATAGATTTTTGTAGACATCTCCCGCAAAGAGTTTGATTATGAAACTTAGGGTACTAATCCTTCTAGGTTTTGAGGATTAGGTCGTGATTTCCTTTTTCTTTAAGAAGAGATTTTTTATATTTTATTACCTTTTTTTTAATGTAATGGACTCAAAATTTGTGAGTTCGTCTTAGGACGCTAACCTTTCTAGGTTTTGAGGGTTGGACCATCATTTCATTTTTGTTTAGTACGTTTTTTTTTTCATATTCATTATTTCCTTGGATTTAATGGACTCAGCTTTTGCTAGTTCGTCTTAAGGCCCTAACCTTTCTAGGTTTGAGGGTTTAACCGTAATTTTTATTTTTCTTTATTATAAGGTTTTTTTTTTCATATTTCATTCTTTTCTCGGATTTAATGGACTCAGATTTTGCGAGTTCATCTTAAGGGCTAACCCTTCTAGGTTTTGAGGTTTGGACCGTCATTTCACTTTTCTTTAATATAAGGTTTTTTGACATTTTTTTATTTTTTTTTTTTGATTTAATGGACTCGAATTTTACGAGTCAGCCCTTAGGGCGCTAGCCCTTCTAGTTTCTGGTGGTTGGACTGTGATTTCATTTTTCTTTAATGTAAGGTTTATTCATGTTTTATTATTTTCTTGGATTTAATGGACTAATATTTTGTGAGTTTGCCTTAGGGCGCTAAATCTTTTAGGTTTTGAGGTTGGGATCATGATTTCTTTTTTTCTTTAATATAAGATTTTTGTAAGCCTGGACACTTTTTTTTCTTTAAAATCATCTCTTGGGCTTTGGCTCTTCTGGAATTTGGGGTCCACACACGCTTCGATTCTTTTTTAACTCACTTCTTTCACTTCTGGGGAGTCCCAAGGACATTGCATTAAGAGACAGGGGATGCATGGACACAGTACATAGGATTATAGGGGATATACAGACGCGTTGTCTTTTATGGAAGTCAAAACCCGGCTGGATCATGGGAGCTGACCCCTGGCCCAACCGCCCCCCCCCCCCCCCTTCCACAAAAAAATCTTTTTAGCGATATTTTATTCCAAAAACCAATGGAGCTGACCCGTGGTGCTCTTTCCATTGTCTGACCCCCCCCCCCCCTCCCAAAAAACAACTTATTAAAGATATTTGATTACGAAAATCATGGGAGCTGACCCCTGGCCCTTCCTTCATGGCCCGACCCCCTATCCCCAAAAAATAATTAGTAACGATATTGTATTCTAAAAATCATGGGAACTGCCCCTGGCCCTCTTTCAATGGATTGAAACCAGACCCATATTTACTCGTATATGAATCTCTTTTGAAAACTTCAGCTACTTGATTGGTATTCATAGTGCAAGTCAAGTAGAACACTGCCATCGGCTCATTCGGCTGCTGTCTCCAAGTGGGTTCTGCACTGACGCGGTGAAATTAATGTAATACTTTCGATCAAAGCGCTGGTGAATGTGTACTTTAAGTGCAAATTCCCAAATCTAACAACACTCATGTCTTGAGGGTAAGACAAGTCTAAAACAGTAACACCATGAAATTTAGAAAACATGAAGCTGGTTTTTTTCCATATTCAAACAGTCGTGAATCATTATCCAGCGAATGCATTTTCAATTCTTACAAGGTTCTGTAGGATTTTATATTAAACGATATATTATGCAATGGAATTCCATTAACATTCCTAATTTCGAGCTGAATGTTTCTATTTCTAATGATATAGAAAAAAAAAAGAAAAAAACACCATCATGACCAAGGCTGCTGAAAAAAAATGAATATGATTAACATATTTATACATCCTAATGCTACTGCTTCTACTAACACTACTACTTGTTTGTTTTTCAGTTGGTTTTTCCATATTCAAAACAGTCGTGAATCATTATCCAGCGAATGCATTTTCAATTCTTACAAGGTTCTGTAGGATTTTATATTAAACGATATATTATAGAATCGAATTCCATTAGTGTTCCAAATTTCAAGCTAAACGTTTCTATTTCTAATGGTATAAAAAAAAAACACTGTCATTACCAAGGCTGCTGAAAAAAATTAACATGATTGACATATTCATACATCCTAATGCTACTGCTTCTACTAACACTACTACTACTGCTGCTATTATTACTACTTTTACTGCACCACCGCCACTAAAGCTAAGGCTACTACTATTAATTCTACTGCTGCTAGTACTACTGCTTCTATTAAAACCAAGGATATTAGGTGAAAAATTCGGAAAATATTAAAACTGTATGGAACTAGGCCGAAACAGACTATGCCAACACAGGTTTTCAAGACGGCCTACCAGAAATGTTTCAGGAATTGTTGATGGTATCAAGTTGAAACTTTCATCGTGTATTGAAGGGATGTTGAAGAAACCAAAGATGCTATGCGCTTAATGCAACAAATGCTAAACAACTGTTGCTACTTCTGTTGCAAGGTAAGAGTATTACGGTGAAGCTTTTAGGGAACATTCACGGGGAGATTCAATTAAACGAAAAAATGTATGCATTAAATTTTTTAAAAGGGAATATAAGCAATAGCATAGGCAGCATGGCTCTGCAGCATGAACATGTAGATTTTCAACCAGATGAAAAAGAAATATCCTCAGAAACGGCTTACATTTTTAAGACTTTAATGGTAAATTGTGGTGGGTATTAAACTAGCCAGAAGAAACTATTTGTATACTATTAAACTATTTGTATCCTTTAAAAACTATTTTAAAGGAGTAGCAAGGCTCTGCAGCATGAGCATGTAGATTTTCAACAAGATGACAAAGAAATAACCTCAGGAACGGCTTACATTTTTAAGTTAGACTTTAATGGTAAATTGTGGTGGGTATTAACCTAGCCAGAAGAAACTATTTGTATACTATTAATACTGCCATTACAGTTACTGTAACTAATGACGCTAAGGGTATTAATGTGAAATTTTAGAGAAAATCTAGGGGGAGTTTCAATTAAACAATAAACTATATGCATGCAGGTTTTCAAAAGGGCATATAAACAATATCATAGGCAGCACCACTCTATAATAACTGAAAATATCATTGAAGTAAGTAAAGGACCAAATTCAATTGAAAATTAAAAATTTTTGTGCCGTTTTTAAGAGCCAAAAAAGATTTGAGTTCAGGCAACCCTTTTCTCAAATTCATTCATTTTACAAACAAATTCAGTCAACATTTTGAGACAGCCATTTTGTTCAGCATAATAGAAAGGTCTAGTAACTATATGTCTAGGGACATCGGCTATGTCAACCCCTCACAATTATGCAATTGGCCCATTAGGGCTTAAAACTAAATGTATATTTAAAACTAAATCAAAAGGTACTGTGTATGGTTGCCAATAAGACACTTCAGCAGCATATCGAGAATGACATGGGTATCAAGTTGGAACTTTCGGGGCTATTGCTGCTACTACTACTTCTTCTCTTACAATTTAGATATATCAAAAGAGTGTAAGTGTATCCATGTTGTCAAAGAGCATAAATAGAATATTATGGGAATGGTATTAAGTTTTATTTTCTAAGTCAACTTGAGGAGGTCTAAAATTAAGTTAAACAGTACCATTTGTGTTTAGGATTAACAATAGTTGATAAAGCTTCTATAACATACTAATAATAAGCTAATCTATGGATTCTTATAGATAAAAAACCGAAAAGATATAAAATATCGTTTTTTTTTCCATGAAAAAGACAAGGTCAGTAAAAAAATGAACAAAATTAATTTAAAAATCTTTATCCACAAAACAAGCTTTTCAAAGAAAAGTAAAGACCTCCATTAAACCAAAAAGGAGCAAATATTTAGTCAAATAATCTTCCAAGCGTAAAACTACCACAGATCATCAATACTAAATAAAAGAAACCCATAACCAACAGATATTACAATAAATAACTGAGGTAAAGTCAAAAAGAGAAAAAATTTACATGAGTAGCACCGACAAGCCCCATGCCTTCAATTGACCAGAACATTCACCTTACTGAAAAAAAAAAAACAAATTACCCGTGAATTGTCAGTTTAATATACAAATGCTGACGTTATTCCTTTAATTCATAACAATTTTGAATTTATTACAGTTAAAAATGTTGAAACATTTGAAACTTATTTTGCTTTAGTAAAGGGCAAATTATGGGTTTGGTCTTCAAAAGGCAAGGGGGGGGGGGCGTCAGCCCTACTAATATTAGTTACTGTTTGTTTTGAGTTGGACTCGGTAATTTATTATAAAAAATACTTGTTTGGGGTTTCACTTATTGATTGATGGTTACTTGTTGTAGTTTTACGATCAAAGTATTATTTGACTTTTTTTTTTGCTCATTTTTGGTTTCAAGTAGCTTTTTACTTCTGTTTGAAAAAACTTATTTTGGGTAAAAGTTTTAAATTAATTTACATTCATTCTTTAATGACATAGTCTTTTCATTGACTTGACTTAGCAGCGTAGCAATTTTTTACCTCCTCTAGGTGGACGAATCTACTGCTATGACGGGTGCCTTGTCATTAGCAATGCCAGCTATGTTGAGAATCTTCTGTAAGCTGTTCTTCTACCTTGTCCTACGTCTACTCCTCGGGCATGACCAACCATGCGATGTCGAGTCAAAGTCATATATGATTCTACTAAGGGCTATCAGCGACATCCCAATCAGATGACCAAACAATTTGAGAGTTCGCTGGGCAATTTGAGTTGAGAATGGAACTTGGTGAGTAAGAGCAAGGAGCCTTTTATGAGTTGCAAAATCATCCCGTTGTAGCCCCTCGATTCGAAGGAGTTATCTCATTTATCTACCGTGCTGAAGATGGTGAATTTGAAGGGCCATGTCTCAGCCATGTAGATTAGGACTGAGCTTACAGATGACTTACATATGTGTATTTTACAAGATAGGTGAAGCTAGTAACAACTTCAACGTGTGCGTCAAAAACTAATAAATTCTGAATTTAACGTAAAAAAGCGGGGCGTTTAACGGGGAACAGCCCTTTCATTTACGGAAAAATGTCTGTTCGTTTTAAGTTTTAATGTCACTCCTTACTTTCATTTAAAAAAAACTTGTTTCTTTATTTAATTCTGAACGTTTTTGAATTAATGCAGGTTTTGAATTTGCCTCACAGCACATGAATAATGAAAACGAAATTTGCATATTAATTTTACTTTTTTTAAACTAATAATAACCTTATAATAACCTAAATTTGATTTTTGTTTCAGTTGTTTAAGAATGACTCCTGAATCACAAAGGCTGTTTAATTAGAATAATAACTTCTTTTAAAAGGTAAAAAAGAAATTTTAGCGTAAGAGTGAGTTATTGAGGAGAGGCAACCCATCTCATATACGTAATATTTTTTGTTTCTATTAAGTTTTAATGTTGCTTCTTTCTCACTTTCAGTTGAAAAAAACTTGTTTTTATTTAATTACTGATCGTTTTTTAAATAATGTACAGAAATCCAGATCCCCCTCCATGGAAAATTCCCTTCCCCCACGAGAAATTATCTCCATGGAAAGATTCTCCCATTTAACTTAAATTAGCGATATTTGCAGAACTAATTTTGTAAGGCATAGTAACAAAACGGCCAAAGAGGTCGAAACTATTTTTGTGAAAATGGAAGTCACAAGTTGAGCAATTCTCAAATCACTGAAATGAATGAAAGGAAAAATCTTTAAAAAATATACGTAATAATTTATGTTTGTTTAAGTTTTAATGTTATTGCTTTACTTTCAGTCGGAAAAAACTTTTTTTTTATTATTTAATAACGACCATAAGCCGAAGACGTACAATATGTTTGGTTTATTGTCACACAAAAATCATAGTTTTTAAGCTTCTTAATATAAAATTAAATGCTAAGATTGGCCGGAAAATATCACAAACAAATTATTCCTTATATCGACCATTATTTAACAAAATTCGAATTTTAGCATAAAGAGCGAGGTATTGAAAGAGGGGGGAAAATTCCTCAAATAGTTAATATATGGGGCTCACCCCCTCGTCAATACCTCGCTCTTTACGCTAAAGTTCAAATTTTGTTCCAATTCTTTAAGAATGACCCCTGAATCACAAAGGCCGTTTAATTAGAATAAATAACTCTTTTGAAATTATTAAAAATACTTTAGCATAAAGAGCGAGGTATTGAGGAGGGGAAAACCCCCTCATATACGTAATATTTTTTTTTTTTTTTTTTAGTGTTACTCCTTACTTTCAGTTGAAAAAACTTGTTTTTTTTATTTAATTTATGATTGTTTTCTAAATATTGCTGGGAAACCCAGCATCCCCTTCATGGAAATTCTCTTCCCCCGTGAAACATTCTTCCATGGAAGGATCCTCCCACACAACCCAATCCCCCCAACCCCCCCCCCCCTCCCAGAAAAAAACCTCCCCTGAAAACGTCTGTATACTTACCAATAACCAATACTAGATATAAACAATGCGCAAAGTTCATAACTTGCAGCCCTTCCCCTGGGGACTGTGGGTGATTAAGTCGTCATCAAAGACATAGTTATTAGATGTTTCAACTATGCTGAACAAAACGGTTATCTCAAAATTTTGATCAGGTGACTTTGGGAAAAAATGAGCGTGGGAGGGGGCCTAGTTGCTCTCCAAGTTTTTGGTCATTTAAAAAGGGCACTAGGACTTTTAATTTTCGTTCGAATAAGCCCTCTCAAGAACTTCTAAGATACCACTGGGTCAATACAATGACCCCTGGGGAAAAACACAAAAAAAAAAAATAAACACGCATCCGTGATCTTTTTCTGGCAAAAAAAATACAAAATTCCACATTTGTGCAGATAGAAGCTTGAAACATCTACAATAGGGTTCTCTGCTATGCTAAATCTAATGGTGTGATTTTTATTATGTGTTATTCTATAACTTTTAGGGGTGTTTACCCCTTTTTTTCAAAAATAGGGCAAATTTTCTCAGGCTCGAACTTTTTATGGGTAGGACTAAACTTGATGAAACTTATATATTTAAAATCAGCATAAAAATTCCTCTTCTTTTGAGGTATCTATTCATACCAAAATTCGTACCGTTGATACCGTATCTATTCGTATCGTGTTTTTAAGTTTCGACTACTGTTGAGCCGGGTCGCTCCTTACGTACAGCTCGTTCCCACGAACTGTTTTGATTTGGGGTCGAGAGTAGGCCTTAAAGTCCGCAAAGGCTATGTAAGCTTTTCTACGGAATATTTTCTGTCTTTTCAACCAATAGCGGCTCTTTCAAAGTCTATTCAACAATAGACCTCTTGGGGAGAAAATCCCGGTCTGTTGGATTCTCCTTTTTCTTTGCAGAAAATTCATGCAGCGGCTAAGCAGATTCATTGCAAAGAGCTTTCCAAGCCCTGATAGGAGGGTTAATCCCTCTGTGGTTCGATCATATACTCTTGCTTCCCTTCCTGTTCCACAAAGGTAGGATGGTGCCTGCACGACAGCCTTTCTGAACCCATTCTGTGTGCCACACAAGAAAGAAGAGTATAAGAAGTCAGAGCAGTATAGCTGGCCCTGCGTTCTTCGGGAACTCTGCTGTACTCCACATAATTCTGCAGCATATATTGTTCTTCAAATGCTTTGGTACTAACTGAATTTCTGCTAGCGTGAAGAGAGTTTCACTTTCCACTGTTTGCGATTTCTTGGTTACTACCTGCTAGTCTTCAAAGGTCCTCGTTTCTCAGCAAAATATTATCAGCATTCAGGAGGTTGGTGAAGGGACCTTCCATCAATTTAACTGGGAAGTTTCGTCATTGAGTTTATGGTTGTCTCTAGGCATAACTGGTCCAAGCGAAGGAGCATAATCCCCCTGTAAGATCATGAAGATGCTTGTAGAGGCTCACAACCTAACCTATCGCGGGAGTTTCCTCCAGATAATGTCTTCCTTTCTAGAAAGTGTTTTCTTGTCTATGATTTCAAGTAGGTTTGCCTGGATTCATGGCTTGTTTTCACGCTTCTTTTGTTTAAGGACTAATGTTGCTGAGTCAAGAAAATTGCTTTTAACAGAAAGCTCTCTGAGTCCCACAAATGGTAAAAGTCCGTCAAAACAATTCGAAATACTAATAGTGTATCTGGAGCATACTTCAGGTTTGCAGAGGCGTGGTACATCGATCTTTGGGGATCTAGAATTCGAGAGCTGAGCTTTGCAGTTACTAGGTGATGATCAGTCATACCGATCGTATACACCCTGTATGTCCTGCAATTGCTAATGCATGATCGCTATCTCTGTGAAATGATGGTACAGTTGGTGATTTTTTATGCACATCCATCATTACTGTACCATGTGTATTTTTGCATGTCCTTTCTGACGAAGAGGGTGTTCGAGATGACAAGGTTGTAAATGCTGCAGAATTGTAGGGCTCTATTTGTTGTTGTCATTTAAGCGGTCCTGAGCAACTGGTCCGATAACTTGCCACCAGAGCTTTTGACTAACGCCAACGGTGACATTAAAATCACCTAGTATAATAACATTATCATGGGGTGATACCTTGGACAGTTCATTGATCAGGGCCAAATATAAATTATCTTTTGCTTTCATTTTCAGCTTTATTTGTTGGATGTTGTAATGGATTAACCTATCTCGCAGCTGCCCTCCGTAAGGACATTCTCCAAAACGCTGGTTCGTTATATGTTTGCTCTATTGTTTACTTATGTAAATCCAAACGACCTTGTCAACGACGTAGGCTTTTGCAAATTTAAATGTTTAATGCCCAAACGGGTTTTGAAGGCCAACGAAATTTGTTTTGGTTCCAAAAACCTTCGTAATGCAAACGACAGCCCTATTCTTTTTGTGCTGTAACGGTTCCGAGCAACACACAGGTTTTCCCAACCTCATAACCAGGCTTGCGAAAGAGTATGTTGATCATCAGGATGAAGTTACCCGGTAGTGAATCAGGTAGTTCATTGTTGTTCCCAAGCTATAAAATCTGCATACAAACGGAAAGAGTTAACAGTACAATTCTTACCATCAGTAGTGACAGAGGCAATTACAAAAACGATACGATCTGTGCATATCTTCATGCAAGTGCATTCCTATGTATATTAAGGAAGTCATGGATGAGGGTGACCCTACCCATGTTCCTCAAATAAAAATTGGACCAGCGTCTTGGAGAATGCCCTTAGGGAGGGCAGCGGCCGGATAGATTGACCCACTACTATGTTGGAGCGTAGCAGATAAGGACTGTTTCTTTGCTTTGCTTGTAATTGAGACAAGTGCAGGCAATTCTTTCTGCGATAGGACTGAATGACAGTAGACACTTCTTAGACATACCGTCGAGGACTATACCTAACCCACTCCTCCTGGAGTTTTGCTGGCCCAACCATAAAATACGATATCCCTCACCAATAAGTTAGGCTCTATTCCCAACTAGATGGGTTTTCTGATATTCTGGCAATAGAAATGTGGAAGTGTTTAAGTTCCATTGTCAAGTGACTTTGCTCCGAGTTAATTCAAAGTCAAAACGTTCCAAGTAGCAATACGGAGGTCACCTTGGTAAGGGAGATTGAAACGGAGGCCACTTTCATCAAGGAGATCCAAATATTGTCTATTTTCGGTCAAGGGACAGGCAAGGGTCAAGGGATAAAAGGAGGTTAGTCATCCGAGGCAGTTACTATGCTATTCATTACAATCAATTTCGGGGGGAGGGTTGCAGGCCCAACCAACCCTAGGCATAGGACTTGATTAGAGCTCCATAAAATCTAGATGCCGAAATTCTTGTAATGGGTTCAACTCACCTTCTGAGATTGAGCCCACACTTATAATAAAGCGTTTAGTTAGGACAAATCAAGTGTCCAGAGGCTCATGATTGACAGATAAAATCTGCCGCATCCTGGACGAAATTCATTCCCCTCTTTAATTGGCAAAGAAAATAATATTTAAATTTTTTTTTCTTTTTTTCTATAAGAACAAACACTTCGGCTTACTATTTATATGTTGAAAAACATTTTCCAACAATTTTTAACAGCATACACCCTTTTTTAAAATCGGGACATAAACATCATTGTTTGATTTAGCTTTATACCATCTCAAGTCTTATGAAATAAAACTTATTTTATAAAAACTTGAAAAATACCTGATAAACCTGAAAAATAAAACTTAATACCATTCCCAATCAGTGTATCTAGGCTATTTTGACAACCCATATACACTCACACTCTTTTTTATTTAATTAAAGTGTATGAGCAGAAGTAGTAACACTAGTAGCCCTGAAAGTTACAACTTAGTACCCTCAGTCGTTCTCGAGATATTGTTGAGACGACTTATTGGCAACAAGCATAAACGTAGTACCTTTTGCTTATTGATCACAGGCAGCGCTATTGCGCTGCTATCAAATATTGTTAATATTTCACAATTTCTCTTTTTTTGGGTGTGCGTAGAGAATTTAACTTTAGTCAAGGAGTATAACCTGTGACCTATGGATGAGATAGTGGCAGATATGTCTTATTTTGTTTAAAAATCGACTAGGTAGAAAGCATTTGTTTTAAAATGGTAGTACACAAAATATGTAGCAAAGAAATAAACGCTAAAAATCCAATTTCTATGTTCTACTTATTTATATTATTCTAAACCAACTTCGATCCAACTTTTTTTGAAGTATAATTCATTATAAAGCCTTGTTGCGAAACCAGTTTTTCAAAACCAAAGGTGTGTCTATGTAACGCTAGTATTTTCAACTCCTTCCAAATCAGTTCTTTAGGACTAAAATTAGACATTCACATATTATAAAAACAAAACAATAGAAGATACAGAAAAGAGGAGAAAACATAGAATTTAGAACAGTGAAAGGATATAATCAACTTAAAGATTAATGTAACAGTTGAAGATACATTTATATAAATACAAAAAATTACACAACCATTCCTCTTATAACGCAACCTGTAGCAACCCTGGTTAGTTTTGAAATGACTTTATAATTTTAATTACTTGTGATGAATTTTGTAGGGCTATAGTGAAAAAAAAAATGTTAAGTATCAGGGTCACGTTTTTGCAGATAATTAAATAAAAAAAAAACAAGTTTTTTTAACTGAAAGTAAGGAACGACGTTAAGACTTAAAACGAACAGAAATTATTCCGTATATGAAAGGAGCTGTTCCCCCTCCTCAACGCCTCGCTCTTTACGCTAAAGTTTTTTATTGTTAAAAAAATAGAGTTGTGAGAAAGTCAACTTTAGCGTAAAGAGCGAGGCGTTGAGGAGGGACAGCCCCTTTCATATACGGAATAATTTCTGTTCGTTTTAAGTTTTAACGTCGTTCTTTACTTTCAGTTAAAAAAAAAACTTGTTGTTTTTTATTTAAATTTTTGAACGTTTTTAAATTAGTGCAGGTTTTGATATTGGGTCACCGTACAAGAATAATTAAAACAAAATTTGCATATTACTTGTACTTTTATTTGGTTAAATGGCTTTCCGAAACTTGTTTAATTTTATTTTTGGGTAGTAGTAAATTTTTGATTAGTATTGTGTATAAGCCACCGAGCGCAAGCTGGGAAAGATTTTGAGCGTGGATTTGATCAACTTACGCGTGCGGTGTCTCGGACAGGTTTAGATTTTATTTGTATGGGTGATTTTAACTTTGATCTGCTATCGCTGAATGGAGTGAATCTTGATTTTTTTAATTTGATGGTTGCTAATGATCTTTTCCCTAGCTAATATTCCAACACGGGTTACGAGTCATTCAGCTACTCTCATTGACAATATTTTTGTTGGTTCGAAGTTTCTGGACCGTAGTTATGCTGATGTGGTTCTGTACCCTTGTTCTGACCATTTTCCAGTTCTCGAACGGTAACTTTGTGTCCGCCATAGAAAGAAATGAAAGAAAAAAAGTGAAGACTCGATCGTTAAAAAAAGAGAACTTACAGAGGTTTTGTGATGAGTTAAGCAGCACTGATCTTAGCGAGATTTTGGAGATAAAAAGATGACGCTTCTGGGGCATTTGATTGCATGATGGGATCATACAGCCAATTTATGACAAGACTTGCCCAGTTAAATTTGTGAAACCGCATCAGGATCAACCCAGGAAGCCTTGTATAACTACAGAAATTCTTGTAAGCGTCAGATTTAAGAAATCAAGTGTATGTAGATTATTTAAATAGTAGGTGTGTCAAGAAATTGGAAGAGTTTAAAATAATACGCAATAAAGTGAACTCAATGAGAAAGGAAAGCTAAAAAAGAATATTTTGCTAACCAACTGAGTTTAAATAAGGATAATGCGAGAAGAACTTGGAAGGTTGGGAAATAAATGACCTATTGGGAAAGAAGAAAGAAGCTCCACCAATTCGCTGCTGATTCAAGGAGAAGCAGTGAGTGATGAAACGATTATTACTAATAAATTTGCTGAGTTCTTTTCAAGTATTGGTCCAAAATGTGCAGGCGGAAAGGTTAGTGATTTTAATAATGATTCCTTGGAGGAAGAATTTTTGATGAAAGAGGATTGGAAATGAAATTGAATTTCAACCGTGTACTGGAGATGAAATTCTGAAGGTTGTGGAAAACAATCAAATCTAATTCAGCAGGGACAGATGGAATTAATTTGAAGGCTTTTAAATCAGTGATGTGTTATTTAATACCATGTCTCGTCCCACATAATCAATCTTTCCCTGGAAAACTGGGGTATTCCCCGATGCGCTTAAAAGGGCAAAAGTCATCCCTCTCCATAAAGGTGGGTCTAAACTAGATATCGAAAATTATAGACCTATATCAATCCTTCCCCTGTTTTTCAAAATATTTGAAAAATTGTGCATAAAAGGCAATATGATTACCTTACGAAAAACAGGGATTTTTAAGTGAAACTCAGTTCGGCTTTAGGAAAGGTCACTCGACGTCGGACGCCGTGCATTCTCTCTGTGATATTGTAAATAGATGCTTTGAACGTGGTGAAATCCCTTTGACTGTTTTTATTGATTTTAGAAAGGCGTTTTGATACAGTGGATTTTAAAATTTTACTCAAAGGTCTACAGTCCCTTGGAGTTCGTGGTAATTATCTGAAATAGTTTGATAGTTTTTTAAGTGGAAGATCTATTCAAGTTGTTTTAAATGATGCATTTTCTTCTCCCTATCAAGTGAAGTGTGGTGTACCTCAGTGATCTGTCTTGGGACCACTTCTGTACCTTGTGTATGTTGATTCAATGCGTTTTTACTTACGGAGTGTTTTATCACGACTTTCGCGGATGATACTGCTTCACTAAACTATGTCTAGTCGAATGATTGATGATCTATTGTTGAAAGTAAATAGGGTTTTAAAGTCATTTTATGTATTTACAAGTTTCAGCCTTTTGTCAGTGAATGTTAAAAAACTAATTTTATGATTTTTAGGAGAGTTGGTAAGCCTCCGAGTGTTGATGGAGAGATATTTTTTTAATGGTAAGCCTTTGTCACAGGTGCATGAGGTGCATTATTTGGGCTTTCAGCTTGATTGTAATTTGTCTTGGAAGCACCATAGTGATCTTGTTGCAGCTAAAGTTGCTAGAGGTCTGGGAATTTTGCGGTCGTTTGAAGCATTTTTTTACCATTATCGGTTTCTTTTATTATTGTATCATAGTATTGTTGCGCCTTATATGTCTTATGGTTGTGTCATTTGGTCTAGCAATTTTTATGCAAATTTCAAAAGAGTGCAGATTTTACAAAATAAAAACAATATGTCTTCTTGGGAATTATATAGAAAATGTGAATGATACCGCGTCATGTTTTTAAAAAATTAAGAGTGCTTAACATTGGTCAGATTCGCGATTACCAAACTGCTTTTAATGCCTATAGATGTTGGATATGATGTATGTCCTCCAGTTTTTATACAAATTTTTTTCGCGTAAATAGTTCACTCCACAGGTATGCGACTAGAGAGGCGGAAATTTTACGGTTGAGTATCGAGACACCACACGTGCAGGTTTCGGGATTCGGTATTTGGCTCCGGTATTTGGAATGATATCCCAGTTGGCGTTCGGGAAGCTGAACACATTCGGTCGTTTAAAGTAAAAATAAAAAAAACATTTATTGGAGAGGGGAGGTAATTTATTATTATTGTCATCATTAATGTCTTAATTTTTTTTCAAAATGAAATTTTCTTCATAGTTTTTGGTATTATTGTTTTAAATTGAGAGAGAGTGTTCAGGTCTTTTTTCAGGTCTTTTTTTTTTTTTGAGAATTAGAATTTTGAGAGGTTGAGAATTAGAGGACTGCAGCCGTCTTTCATCAGGCTTTTTGAGCCTTCCCCGGGCGGTTGCTTGTATATAGTTTATTTTGTAATTAGTAGTAAATAAAGCAAGTCAAGTCAAGTCAAATTTACGAACGTTTTTATTAGTAATAAATATGAACGTAACTTACGAATTAACTTA
This sequence comes from Artemia sinica, assembly GCA_027921565.1. NCBI lineage: Eukaryota > Metazoa > Arthropoda > Branchiopoda > Anostraca > Artemiidae > Artemia > Artemia sinica. The sequence goes on along the minus strand of JAPEVW010000143.1, from coordinate 104,214 downwards.
CGTAACGAACTTCTATATTCATAGATTTTTAAAACGTATATTAGGGGGTTTTGCCCCCTAGTCAATGCCTTTCTCTTTAAGCTAAAGTTCGAATTTTGTTCCAATTCTTTAAAAATGACCCCTTAATCACAATGGCCGTTAATTAGAATAAATAGCTTTTATGAAAGTACTAAAAAATCTTTGCCTTAAAGAGCGAGGTGTTGACTAGGGGTGAACCCAATCATATACGTAATATTTTCTATGCGTTTTCGTTTTAAGTTTTGATGTTGCCCCTTACCTTTCAGTTGAAAAACTTTTTGTATTTTTTTGATTTTTGATCTGTTTTCTTTAATAATGATGGGAAATCCGGCGCCCCCTTCATAGCAATGTCCCTTCCCCCATGAAAACTTCTTCATGGAAAGATCCTCCCATATAACCCCCGACCTACCCCCCCCCCCCCTCCCACCTACCAGAAAAGATCCCCCTGAAAACGTCTGTATACTTCCCAATAACCAATACTATATGTTAACATTGGGTAAATTCCATAACTTTCAGCCCTCTCCCTGGGAACTTCGGGGGACTAAGTCATCCTAAAAGACATAGTTGGCTATCATATTTTCGACCATGCTGAACAAAATGGCTATCTCAAAATTTTGATCAGGTGACTTTGGGAAAAAAATGAGCGTGGGAGGGGGCCTAGTTGCCCTCCATTTTTTTGGTCACTTAAAAAGGGCACTGGAACTTTTAATTTTCATCCCAATGAGCTCTCCTACGATATTCTAGGACCACTGGGTCGATACGATCACCCCTGGGAAAAAGAAAAAAAAAAAAAAAAAATAAATAAACACGCATCCGTGATCTTTCTTCTGGCAAGAAAATGCAAAATTCCACATTTTTGTAGATAGGTGCTTGAAACTTCTATAGTAGGGTTCTCTTATACGCTGAATATGATGGTGTGATTTTCATTAAGGTTCTATAGTTTTTAGGGGGTCTTTCCCCCTTTTTTGAAAATCAGCCAAATATTCTCAGGCGCGTAACTTTTGATAGGTAAGACTAAACTTGATGAAACTTATATATTTGAAATCCGCATTAAAATCTGTTTTCTTTTGATGTATCTCTTGGTATCAAAATTCCGTTTTTAGAGTTTCGGTTACCATTGAGCCAGGTCGCTCCTTACTTACAGTTCGTTACCACGAACTGTTTGATCAAAGATTCTGCTTTTGGTCACCTTTGTTGGGCGTACCGAAAGGCAGGTTATCTGTTAATAGGGGGTAAAAGACGTAATGAGGAGGGTTAGTACCGAGGGTTAAAAGGAGGAGTGGAAGTGGTTGCAATCAGGCGGCTTGATGCTGCAGTGGCTTTTTAGCAGAAATAGTATTTATGATCCATCCCTTCAAAAAAATGGTTCATTTCCCTAGAATTCACAAACCTTGTTAGATTTGAATACTTTTTTTTAGATTATTGACAAACGGTAATGCAAGCAGGGTGGCCTTGTCATTGAAATAAAAAAATGTAAGAGTTCTTACGTATTTTTGAAAGCTCTTCAATTAATGTGATAACTGAAATTATGAGAACTGTGCTTCTTGCTTCGAACAGCTTCTGAATTGTTTTTGGGTCCGTTCAATTCCAGAAACCTGGTACAGAAACGCTTCTCAGATGCTAAGAGGCTCAGGCATGAGCAGGCTTTAGCAGCTATTATTAGTCGGTCGTAACGATCACCGCTTTGGACCTCATCAGTCACTTTGTGTAATATCCCAGAATCTACGTTTAAGTAGCCCAACTGAAAAGAGTATTTAATTTTAAAAACGCTATGATTCATCTTGTGGAGAAAAACTGGATAAAAACCTGTGGAGCAAAATATAGCAAATCTCTATTAAGAAGATTAGGTGTTGTCTTTAAGAAACTAAATATTCCCGGGGCATAACATACAACACTTGATCCCGAGTTCCAGGGGGCTGTTAACCCCGGATTTTTTTATATGATCTTTGGTCTAATTTGAAAAATTGGTTGTGTCAAAAAATTTGATCGGATGCATTGGGGAAAAGAGGACGTGGGGGGGGGCTAGTTGCCCTCCGATCACTTTTGACTCTTAAAAGGGGAACTCAAGCTTTCAATTTCTAATCATTTGAGGCCCTCCGAAGTTTGTACGGACACCCCTTCCATAAAAACCTTATATAACCCAGGGCATAACTCACAACAACTGTCTCCAGGCTATGAGGGGATGTGTAAACCTTAGAGTTTCTGTTATCTGATATTTGAACCATTTCAAAATGAAATGGCAGTCTCAAAAATTTTGATTGGATGCACTGGGGAAAGAGGGTGTAGATGGGGGATGGTCTAGTATCCCTATAACCCCTTTTGGATCTTAAAATGGGAACTATAAATTTCAATTTCCAATCAAAATGAGCCCCCTCTGAAGTTTATTTGACTAGCCCTTCCATAAAAACCTTATATGCCTTCGGGGCACAACTTACAGCAACTGCCTCCAGGCTCTGGGGGTTTGTGTCAACCCTGATATTTTTATGTGATGTTTGAACTATTTCTCACAAAATGGCATTCTTAAAATTTTTATCTGATCCTTTTGGGAAAAGGGTGTGGGGAGAAGGCTAATTGCCCTCCGATCTCTGTTGACTCTTAAAAAGTGAACTAGAACTTTCAGTTTCCTGATCAAATGAGCTCCCTCTGAAATTTAAACGAGCGCCCCTTCCATAAAAACCATATACGCCCCCGACCATAACTTACAACACCTGCCCCTGGGCACTGGAGGGTTGAATCGACCCCGGAGTTTTTGTTATCTAATCTCTGAACCTACTTTTTTTAACAAAATGGATATCTCAAAATTTTTATCAAACACATTTTGGTGAAAAAAAGGAGTAGGAGGGGGGCTAGTTGAACGCCGATCACTTTTGACTCTGTAAAAGAGCGCTAAAACTTCTGATTTCCAATATGAACCCCCTCCAAAGTTTATGCGACCTTCTCTTCCATATAAATGGCCTCTGGCAAAAAAATAAATAAATAATAATATATAATAAAACATTGAAGCCTTACGGCCTTTACTATTTGGCAACGCTACAGCGTTGCTTCTGAAACATTTATGTCCCGCGTATCTACATAGCATTCTTACTATCATTCGAAAGACGTAATAAGAAAAGTAGAAACGTGCCTTTGGTCCATAAGAGTTTCCTGTGTTGACCTTTTCATCTTTATTTGTGTAATATTGCTATATAACACACTGTTATATAACTATTTACAACATAATTTTTCATATTTTTTATGATCCAAGTAACTCTTAATCACATCATCTTCACCTTTTGTCCTGGCTATTGAATAATTACCAAGTATGTTTTTTAATACCCATGGTAATTACTCGCCCTTCAAGCAGGGGAGAAGGCCCCTCTGGTGCTTAGAAGTTGATATACCGCTCCTTGCTATTCCGATCTATTTTGAGTCAACAAAAGGGACGATCTATAACCACCAGTCTCTTTTTTTTATGTTGTTGAATAGTACCCAAAGGATCAAATACATCTTTCATCATGGCTACCCAGGTTTTGGGTTGGCCTCTACTTAATGAGGGCAATGTCAACTATACTATATATTTATCTGTAAGGTATTCTTCAGTCATCTACAGAAATGCCAGAACCAGTTGAGTTGGCGTTTTTTTCGTCATAATATCATTTACGTTGAACTTTTGATTGCATTAACTACAAAATTCATCGTAGGTAATCCTGGTTGGAATTGTGCGCTTCGGCATCAGTGGCATTCATGGTCAATGGTCGCAATCCTAGTCAGGTTAACTAAGCAGCAGGATCCCGAATATAATATTTTTACGGGCTCTTTAAGGAACAAAAATAGTAAACAATATGTTTAACGATGTATATAATACTTGAACAATATTTTAAATGTTCGTTCAAACAATAAATATATGTATTATATGAGTATTAATATATCTCAGGGCACTGACAAATCCTTTAGAGAGCAAGAACAGCTCACTTAAGAATATTATGTAATGCGTAAATAAGCAGAGTAATCATCTGTGGAGTTTGTGAACCTATTTTTAGTCATATTGCCTTGGATAAGTATGAAAACCTTCTGCAACACATACCTTGTTCCGAGTTTTACTACTCTCAAGTGAAAAGTATTGCATGCGGGTATGAATATGTTAAATTTTACTCTCCTCCCCCCCTTCACCTTCTCGCATAAGACCTAAGTGCTGGGTGGGTTACAAAGTTTGATTTAATATTGACAGAGCTAAAACATTATGAGAAACTAAAAAAATAGTCCAAATTGGCTTACATGTAAGGAAAAACAAAATCAAAATATTTCAAAGGTAGTGGATGCTAAAAGGTAACATTAATAGCAAATCTATTGAATTTTATAACAGCGTTAAAAAGAAAGCATCAAAAGAATGAAAGGTATTTATTTAGCTATAATAATTACAATTGAGGACTCACCAGTTTACCAATGGCGTTTGAGGCTATGACCTCAGCTTGCACAATTTTTCCTATCTGCCACTAATTTAAATAGGCAAAGAAGTTTCAGCACCATTTTTCGGGAGTTGTAGTCACCAACAAGGCTACTGCATATGGCAACTCCGATATTTATCGTACAAATATAACGATGATATAAATCAACAAAACAAAGTGACTCTAAAATTTCAATGGAAGTAATCTGTAAAAGAAAGAAAACACCATATAGAGCTTTTCAGTCAATTTAGCGTTTGTTTTAAAATGTTGTGAAAGGTATGCCCTTTGATATAGCCTATACAAATTGATTAAATTTGAAATGTTCTTATTTTTTCACGTTTAACTTTGCACGTACACAAAAATACATCTAAGTTAATGCTTCTAAAAAACCAAGATTCTAAAATTTTACCATAAATTTTGGGAAAATTGTTCATTGGTAATCTGAAATTATACGAGACACACAATTTGGTGTATCAGAGACAATCCTTTGTCTACTCTGTGTGCTTATTCAGGCCTTATAGTGATTGGAGTATTTTGGAGATTATTAAGATATCAATTTTATTTATTTGTTGGTTTAATTTGTTCTTTTTTCTTTTTCTTGATATGATGTACTTAATTGAATTTAATTTTTAACTATTTCCCGTTGTTAAAGCCTCCCGGTCGTGGAGTCGAAGTTTTACGATTTTCATTATTATAGGTTTGTTGTTGCTTTTTTTTCCCACTTTTTTTTAAATTATACACGTTTTTCTCTCTTAAATTTTGTATCAAAAAAAAATTCAGTCCCCGCATAATTTGCCATTTGTCCTCCTCTCCCTCCAGAAAATTATAAAAAAAAGTTAACTCAATTTGATAAGAGAGCCTCTGGTTGGATATATAGCATGTTTTTTTGCACAAAATGAGTAGTTTTTGACACCTTCTTGAAAACTTTTCTCCGCTTCTGATAATAAAGAAATCCAATCTTTGTTCTTTAGGTTCTGCAATTACTTCCTCAGTATAGCCCATTTCGACTCGTAATAGTGACACTTTACAAAAAGTACGGTGTTTTTTTGGAAGGGGGTGTCAAATTTTTTTTTTTTTGAATTGTTGCGTTGATTTATTGACCGCTACAATAGAATTTTTGATTTTCCACTGATTTGTTTTCTATCAAGTGCCAAGTGTCGTAAGTTGAAAAGTCTCATATTATTTAACCCTTGTTAATTTAAAAGTTAAGTTGTCAGTATTTGTGCGTAAATTTTGTCAGTGTCATTTTCGTATTTCTTTTTGTTCATACTCCTCTTAGTGCATCTTTTTTATGCATAGAGGGTAACAATAAATTTTATTATTATATGGCAAAAAGAGAAAGGCGGACAAATTGCCAAAGGGAACTATAGGACATGGAAAAAAGAAAAAATGGAGATAGTAACTCATAGATAGCATATGGAAAAAAGAGAAAGATGGACAAATTAACAATGGGAAGTTTAAGACAAGGAAAAAAAAAAAGGAAAAATGAAGATAGTAACACCATAGACAGCATATGGCAAAAGTGGAAGATGGACAAATTTGCAATGGGAACTTTAAGACAAGGAAAAAAAAAGTAAAAATGAAGATAGTAACACCATAGACAGCATATGGCAAAAAGTGGAAGATGGACAAATTGGCAATGGGAAGTTTAAGACATAGAGAAAAAAAAAGTAGAAATGAAGATAGCAACACCTTAGATAGCATATGCCAAAAAGAGAAATTCGGTCAAATTGGCAATGGGAAGTTTAAGACACGGAGAAAAAAAAAGTAAAAATGAAGAAAGTAACACCCTAGACACCATATGGCAAAAAAAGAAAAACATTGACAATTTGGAAATGGGATGTTTAAGACATGGAGGGGAAAAAAACGTAAAAATGAAGATAAAACACCTTGGATAGCATATGCCAGAAAAGAGAAAGACAGAGAAATTTGTAATGGGAAGTAAAAAACATGAGAAAAAATACTAAAAATAAAGCTAGTAATACCTTAGATACCATATCACCGCTTTCCAAAATATTCACAAGTGTATCCAAGAGCCCCGAAGCAAAGACAACAGCTTGACTCTCTTGATTTTTCAGTTCCATATCTTTCAGCTCCGTGAGGTAACGCCGCGTATCTTCTAAATTACCATTCTAACAAAAAATATAAAACAACTTATTATTAGTTTATATGTTCCAGTAATATAACTTATTGACTAACACCAAAAGTTCAATAGCTGGCTAGTCATTAGCAGAACCAGAGAAGTACACAGGGGAAGGGGAGAGTGTTAGACCCGCTACAAAATCCTAAAATAAAAAAATCCTTGGTACTTCAGATCGTCAAATTTTTTTCTCATTACACTCTCCCGAAAAAAAAAATTGCCTGAAAAAAAAAAGCCTGGCCAGAGCCGTTGGTGCTGTGAAGATAAAGGAAAACAAATTCTAATACAATAGCCGATGCAAAAATGCTAAAGCAGAGGAATTAAAAAAAAAAAATGTACTCAAAGCATCAGGCTGATTTTTCAGTTTGAGTTACTAAGACCTTCTGACTAATTTGTTGAGGATTCAGTTTTGGGCTTATGGATTATCTTTGGTTTTAGTGAAAAAATGGAATTGATGATACAGAAATCTATCTTTAAACACAGAGGCAAAATGATCCCATCAAAATTTATTTGATCCATACAGAGGTTGATGGAGCTCTATACCTCTATAACTCTATACATCTATAGCCACTAGAGCTCCTCAAAATGGAACTATAGAGTTTTATCTATGAACCTTCATTAGGTTGATGTACTTAGAGGTTCTGACAGGTATGTCCAAGTTTCAGGTTTGGGCTAATAAATCTGATCTCAGTAAAAATGGCGAGAGCTGACACAATAACAAATGTTAAAATACAAGAGATAGCTTTCCTTCCAAAATCTGCTAAGAATATTTGACAAATTTGTCAGGCTGACCAACTCAATAGTTCTCAGGGATTTGTTGAGGCCTGGACGGATGAATTTCTGCATTATTTTGATGAAAGAGACGTAAGAGATCTCAATTAAAACGAAAAAAGAGAAACATTTTCCAAATCGATTCTTTATTCTTATGTATTCATAGGCTAGAGATAAGCTCTTTTTGTTCTACGTTAATTATTAATCTCTGCACCTAATTGACGCTAGAGTCGATACGAAAACCACCAGAGCCATCTAGCATTGGGCGTTTTCAGTGCACACTAAGGCAAAATTAGTGTAATCATAAGTTTCTGGTCTAAGCCTCTAAACAAGATAAAAAAAAAAAATTACAAGGCATAGAAAAGTCCCAAGAAACGCCAAAGGCTAGATAGGTGTTTCTTTTGTTAGGCACTAGCCCTAGTCTCTATTCTTAAAAGCAGCCATATCTATTTTTCTCAGTTACCACAAGTAGAAAATAATGACCAAGCTATTGAACACTGATGATTTTGCAAATGAAAGTTTGGGAATTAATGCTAAATAATGTCTTCCAGAAAAGGCTATTCGATTTGTTTTACATCGGATATGATATTAGTCTATTCAATCACGTCAGATTTTTGTGTTCCTCATTTTTTGTACCACGACACACAATTCCCATTAGGTTCACTCAGTTGTTGGCCAATAGCTTGCTGAATTCCTCTAAACAAATCTCGAGGAATTTGGACATGCAAACTATGCAGGGGTGCCAATTCACAAAAATGTAGGGGGAAAGAACTTTTATTTGATTTAAAAAACAAAATAAGAGATACAAATAAATGCACTTTTCAAAAGCTAGGAATAGGTCCGAGAGGACGAGGGTTCGAATCCCAGTGTACTCAATTATTTAGTTTGGGACGGGGGTCAGCGCCGTGACTCTGTAAGCTCAGCCAGAGTTGACCCAACTTTAAATGGGTGCCTGGAGAAATCTGGGGCAGGTAAAACGGAAGGGTTTGCGAAAGCACAGAATGGTTGGTCCCCAACCCCCCATTGCACTTCCTGGCTGAAGGGCCAAGACACGGAGATTAGCACCACCGGTAGGGACTGTAAAGTCCATTGCTGTATTCTTTACCCTTTACCTTATATGAATAAATACATTCATCTTGACGGTTGGCGTTGACCCCTGCAAAATTGTGGTTTAAATACTAATTCTATGAAAATGTAGCTTACTACCACTCATTAGGTCTAGAAACCCTTTTTATTCTCATTACCTCTTAAAGTAGATATATGTGGGGCACATTTTACTTCATCCTCCTTCCCTCCTTCTGGAGTCAAATATATCCCTTACTTCAAATTCTTTTGCGTATACTTAAAGGGTCACTATAATGTTTCCTTAAACTGACAAGATGTTGTTACCTTAATTTCTTATCCGAATTTAGGTTAGGCTATAGCAGCACTAGATCAGAATCTTTCAGTAGCCAATCGTATCAAATACAGTTTTTCATCATTTTTTTTTTTTAAGTCTGACATTCAAGAACACTTTATTCAAAGTCCAAATATATGATTTCCCGAAAACAAATATTAATATAAAAATAAGATAAAATTAAAAATTAAATGTTTATTTAGGGCCATTTTAGCTCATTCCCAAATCACAACTAAAAAAAACAATACGATCTCGAAAAAGGAAGATTAATACCACAATACAAAATTAAAAAAAGTTGTCGTTATCTATAATTTTGTACGAGCCAATTTGAAATTCTATTTAGATGCCAATTCGACTTCTATTTGATGTACACTTAAAAAGATAAGTGCACGCAAACAAATCATAGGCAGCGCAATAGCGCTGCCTAAGTAAAGAACGATGTTGGCACAATGTGTTATTTTTTTTCTCCATACCCGGGCACTTTGTATCGAAGGAGTTGTCGTAGAGACTTTGAAAAGGGTTAATTCAATTGGAAAATGGAGTGCCTAGTGCCCTTTTTAATAGTCAAAAGTGATTGGAGGGCAACTAGCCCCCCCCCCCCCCATGCCCATCATTCCTCCAAACACATCCAATCAAAAGTCTGAGAAAGCCATTTTGTTCAGCGTAGTTGATTTCCAGATAGAAAATATGTTTTTGTGGAGGACACTCTCCTACAACCCTCGGGGGAAGGGTTTTAAGTTATGCCCTGAGGGCATATAAGAACGATGTTGGCACAATGTATTATTTCTTATGTTTTTTCCTTTAGAGCAGGACACTTCGTATCGAAGAAATTGTCGTAGAAACTTCGAAAAGGGCTCATTCAATTGGAAATTGGAGTGGCTTTTGCCCTTTTTAATAGTCGAAAGTGATTGGAAGGCAACTAGCACCCCTTCCACGCCCGCCATTTCCCAAAACACATCCAATCAAAATTTCGAGATTACCATTTTGTTCAGCGTAGATGATTTCCAGATAGAAATTATGTTTTTGAGGAGGACACTCCCCCACAGCTTTCAGGGCAAGGGTTGGAAGTTATGCCCTGGGGGCTTATAAGATTTTTATAGAAGGCGTTGTCGTAGAAACTTCAAAAAGGGCTCATTCGATTGGAAATCCAAAGGGCTAGTGCACTTTTAAATAGTCGAAAGTGATTGGAGGGCAACTAGCCCCCTTCCACGTCCATCATTCCCCAAAACACATCCAATCCAAATTTTGAGATAGCCATTTTGTTCAGCGTAGTTGATTTCCACATAGAAAATACATTTTTGTGGAGGACACTCCCCACAACCCTCGGGGCGAGGGTCCCCCACAACCCCTGGGGGCATATAAGGTTTTATGGAACGCGTTGTCGTAGAAACTTCAAAAAGGGCTCATTCGATTGGAAATTGAATGAAATGGTTACTGCCCTTTTTTAATAGTCGAAAGTGATTGGAAGGCAACTAACACCCTTCCACGCCTACCATTTCCCCAAACACATCCAATAAAAATTTTGAGATAGCCAATTTGTCCCACGACGTTCAAAAGTTCAGGAAATTATACCTTTGAGCAGGACACTCCCCCCACAGTCTTCAGGGCAAGGGTTATAAGTTATGCCCTGGGGGCATATAAAATTTTTATTGAAATCCTTGTCGTAGAAACTTGAAGAAGGGCTCATTCGATTTGAAATTCAAAGGGCTAGTACCCTTTTTTAATAGTCAAAAGTGATTTGAGGGCAACTAACCCCCCTCTCACGCCCACCATTTCCCTAAACATGTCTAATAAAGATTTTGAGATAGCCATTTTTTTCCACGTAGTTCAAAGTTCAGGAAATTATACCTTTGAGCAGGACACTCCCCACACAGTCCTCAGGGCAAGGGTTATAAGTTATGCCCAGGGGGCATATAAGGTTTTTTTTTTATATCTGTGTCGTAGAAACTTGAAAAAGGGCTAATTCGATTGGAAATTCAAAGGGCTAGTGCCCTTTTTAATAGTCAAAAGTGATTTGAGGGCAACTAACCCCCCTCTCACGCCCATCTTTTCCCCAAACACATCCAATCAATATTTTAGATAGCCATTTTTTTCAACGTAGTTGAAAGTTCTTGAAATTAGGTCTTTTAGGATGATAACCCCCTCAGAGCCTTCGGTGCAAGAGTTGTAAGTTATGCCTTGGGGGCATATAAAGTTATATAGAAAGTTGTTATAGAAATTTCAAAAAAGGCTCATTTGATTGGAAATTGAAATTGCCCTTTTTAGTAGTCGAAAGTAAGTGGAGAGTAATTAACCTCCCTCTTACACCCACCATAATCCCAAAAACATTCAATCAAAGTTTAGAGATAGCCATTTTGTTCAACGTAGTTGAAAGTTCTCGAAATTATGTATTTAAGGATGACAAACCCCCAGAGCCCCAAGGCCAAAGGTCGTAAGTTCTGCCCTTGGGGCATACAAGATTTTTATAGATAGAGTTGTCGTAAAACTTCAAAAGGGGCTCATTCAATTCGAAATTGAGAGGGCTAGTGCCCTTTGTAATAGTTGAATGTGACTGGAGGGTAACTAACCCCTCTCTCACGCTCACCATTCCTCCAAACACATCCAATCTAAATTTTCAGATCACCATTTTGTTCAACGTAGTTCTGAAAATTAGGTCTTTGAGAATAACATCCCCCCAGCACTCAGGGCAAGGGTTGTAAGTTTTGTCCTGGGGGCATATAAGATTTTTATTGAAAGTTTTGTCGTAGAAACTTCAAAAGGGCTTATTTGATTGGAAATTGAAAAGGCCATTTTTAATAGTTGAAAGTAATTGGAGAGCGACTACCACCCCTTTCACGCCCGCCATTTCCCCAAACACATCCAATCAAAATTTTGAAATAGCCATTTTGTTTAACGTAGTTGAAAGTTCTGGGAATTTGGTCTTAGAGGATGACAACCACCCTAAAAGACCTTAGGGTAAGGGTTGTAATTTATGCCCTGGGGGCATATTAGGTGTTTATAGAAAGCGTTGTCGTTTCAAAAAGGGCTCATTCAATTGGAAATCAAAAGGCCTAGGCCCCTTTTTGATAGTCGAAACTGATGGCTTGACATTTTTATAGTAAAGATCGATGTGGGTATAATGTATTATTTTTTGTTGTTGTTGTTGTTTAGACCAGAGCACTTCGTATCGAAGGAGTTGTTGTGGGAACTTCGAAAAGGGCTCATTCGATTGAAAATAGAAAGGGCTGATGCCCTTTTTAATAGTCGAAAGTTATTGGAGGGCAACTAATAACCTACCATGCGTGAAACTACCACAAATCAGCATCGATAATTAAATGAAACCCAAAACGAACGGAAATTACAATAAATAACCGAGCCAAACTCAAAAAGAGCAGAATTTAACACAAGTTTGGCGCAAAGCCCCCTATGCCTTCCCAAGGTCAGAACAAAATTTGCACTTTACTGAAAAAATACAAATGAATATGCATTGTCAGTTTAAGATACATATACTGATATTTAGTAATCAAAAATGTTAATATTATTTGATTTATTAAAGTTATAAAAGTAAAAACATTTATATTTTTTTCAGTAAAGTGCAAATTTGTTCTGGCCTTGGGAAGGCATAGGGGTTTTACGCCCAACTTATGTTAATTTCTGCTCGTTTAGAGTTTGACTCGGTTATTATTATTATTATTATTCATTTATTGCCCGTCAAAAAAAGGTAGCAAAAGGTACAGTAGACGGAGTAATCACTAAAGAAAACCAAAAGAAAAAAAGAAGAAAAAGAAGGACACAAACACACATTGAAAATTCAAATACATGACAAAAAAAAAACTCTTCATTACATTAATACGAACAATGATGCTAACGAAAGGATGATAAAAGTTTCTTTTAAAACGGGAGAGAGATTTATTAATATTAATATTATTATTATTAAATATACGTATTATTATTCTGTTCGTTTGGGTTTCATTTATTTATCGAGGCTGATTTGTGGTAGTTTCAGGCTTGGTAGATTATTTGATTTTATTTTTACTCATTTTTTGTTTAATGGAGTTCTCTACTTTTCTTTGAAAAACTTATTTTTGTGGAAAAACTTTTTTAATTAATATAAGAAAAAAAAGCTTCTTCATGAACTAAAATCCAAAACTGCTAATACTACCAGTTACAACTCCCTAAATTACCACCTAGGGCCACCAAAGCTGCACAAGCTCCCCTTTCGACCCATTCTATCCAAAGCTCTACTCTCTACACCTTCCTATGAAGTTCTAATTTTCTTTAAGTCTATCTTTAGGACTTCTTTCCACTTCTTCCCTTAGTCGGAGAAGCAATGCCTCTATCTCTCACGAGACTACATTTTTTACTTGTGCTTTTATATAGTTTATTCCCATTTAATCCTGAAAGTTTTACCTGTTTTCTACAATTAGAATACCCTCTTGCAATTGAAAAAAGACTAGCCCTATAATATTGGCTTTTTTGTGTTCATTGACTTGGTAATACAAATTTGGCACATCTGCGCTCGTAATAGAATTTTTTCAGAGATAAATCTTATTCTATTTACCTTATTAAGAAAGTTACCGAAACCTTTTCATAACAGAAATATTTAGAATTTCACAAACATTTACAGAAAAGTTTCTGACTCCAAGCTATACTATTGCTGGCCTCAATTTTTGGTTGACATGATCACCATGTAATAAATACAATTAAAAAAAAAAAATAGGAAAATATATTTAGATGTCAAAATTAATACCTTTTAGCCTATTCTTACCTGTATACGCCTCACTTGTTTCTGAATCACCCATTGACCAGGAGTGAGTTGTTTCCCAAGTGTTGGTATAGGTAATGATAATAATTCGGCTTCTTCGTTACTCAATACCCTATGTTCTAAAGTTCTCTTGACTTTTTTCTTTTTTAAACGTAAAATCCCTTTGGACATGATAGCTTCATTTATTACTATCTCCATGGAAATTTGTCAACGTTGACTTCACCCTAATTCTTATAGCGTAGTGGAGACCATCTGAATGGGTTTTTCGCTACAAGCCGTGCCTTAGCGGAAAAGCTTTGGTCGTGAAAAACCAATAGAAAGCAAAGCTGGCTTATAAGAGAAATTCAAAGACAGTGGTATCATTTGGGGGGCGGGTTCGGCTGAGGCCATAGCCCCACCCTGATTTTAAAAGGGGCCCTAAATCAGCTGGCACAATTTCTATTGATCTGAATTGAAATGTGAAAAAAAATTGTGTAAAAGTGTTCTCAGTTTAAAAAAAAAAATTCCTTTTCCATAGAGCTGTACTTCAAAAACAATCTATTGTGAGCTTCATTCCCAAACATATTAATTTATGGTTCCTATTTTATATATTACAATAAATTTTTATTACCTTGTTGTTACAGCCACGGTGACCAACTTTCACTACAATAAAGCAATCGATCCAGGATCTGTAATCAAACTATTCATGTTGGTTACGTGATTCTAGATGAGTAATCCCCTCTATATTTACGCATTATGTACTCTATATTTCTTTGAGTCTGTTTTTGAATCTTTTCTGAGTTTTGTATGACTCTGGTCTTCTCTGTTTCTGGACTTAGTAAATAAAACGCCATTTTGTGCAATGATGGACTTTATGCGTTCCTAGTATCCATAAACGAATTATTGTTAATAGACGCCAGACCGCACGGGATTTTGCAAATTCCTTGCACTTTTTCTTCTTTGCCTCCAGTTAACATGTTAAATTTGAAATTTGATTTCATTCAAAATGGTTATTTCATGAATTTTTTGTTTCTTGAATTGTCTTGAAATTTAGCTTCTTGAACTTTGAGAAAATCAAAGTGTGAATTCAACCAATTACTTTTTTATGATTTCAGGAAGGATAAGAAAGAAAAAGAAAAATATATTATATAAAAGGATAGTTCAAAGAATCGATAAAATCTTGAAAGACTGCACCCAATCTCACACACCAAAGATTATAACAAAATGAGAATATGAAAAAAAGGACAGGATTTGTTTATAAGAGAGTTAAAAGGATACTGTACCAACAATCAAAGACCAAATATTTCGACTCCACAAACGAAAAGCTTTATCGACAAGGGGGGGGGGGTTTATCTAGAACCAACTTATAAAAAAAATACATGGAGAAAAACATGAAAAAATAAACAAATAAGAGTTATACAAGACAAATCTGAGCGTTGAAAGAAAAACAAAGACCTATCAATTGGTGTCGATTCAACAAAATTTAAGAAGGAGGGGGAAGGCAAATTAACCTTTCAGCATCCAAAGGTGAAAATTTATTGTTTCTTCAATTCATCTGTGAAAATTCCAAGCCAGTCTCATGATCGGCCACTTTCCAGGTGTCAAGCCTGTATTAAAGCAATTGCACTGCATGCAATTTACATTAACTCCCATGCTCATAGACTCAACATTGTGTTGGGTGACTGCATTCAGAACTTCAGATTAATGGCATCTTTCTTCTTCACTCTTCAAGAGCTCTGCTGTTTTATCGCGAGTAGCACAAGACGCTACCCACTGTTTGTCAATGCTAAGAAAGCCACTGGCATAACTGTTCTTCAGCTGGAGAAATCATCTACTACACGACGGGCATACCGGAATTGATCGGTGAATAGAGTATTGAATAGATACGACTGCATTTTGTCATTTTTTATCAACTACCAAAACATCTAGTGGCGGGGAATCGGCAGCTCAGGCCCACGGACTCGCAACCAGACTTCAGACATTTGAATCTATATTTGCACTCCGTCTAGCGGAAATTTTTTTGTGCCACGAACTCTATCTGAACAGCTGCCGGAGGCAGACCCCGTTTTTTCTAGAGCTACTGGTCTTATTGCAGCTACGCGAGATAAAGTTATAGAAAATGTGAACTGACAAAGATTTTTGATGAAATCTTCCATAAAGCAAGAGTTTTCTCGCAAGTGTGACCTCACTGAAGACCTTATTCAAAATTTTCAGAATTCTGATCCTTCATGCAAACCAAAGCTTGCACAGCAAGTAAACTTCCTGCTTACGTGATTTTGTAACCATATCGACTTTGAGATAAAGCAATCTGGCCGAAGTGAAAGAATTCAACTAAAATTGCTTCCACATGGGATTATTTGCTTGTGACAGACAGATTATGCTCCAAGCATGAAAGCCGCTTCATGAATACTCTTACACTGTTAAAGAGTCATTCCCTGCGTTAGATGTTGATTCGCCACACTTTCTCAATACTAGCCAACAAGCTAGAGTAAAAGCGCATTACAAAGAAGCTTACATTGACACAACCCTGTTGGCCTCGCAAATAGATTTGTGAGAAGATATATCGACTTCACGATTGTCTGAAGGCAATGTCTATAGCGTATTCCAAAGTTTTGAAAATTGTACAAATCTTCATTACTTTGCCCATTACAACGGCTAGTAATGAAAGATTCCTTTCTAAACTAAGCCTGATTAAAACCAATTTAAGATCAGCAATCAGCAACGAAAGGCTCTAGGATCTGATGTTAATATTTAGTGAAAAGACTCTTGTGACCCTGTTGGATTTCGATGCTATGGTTGATATTTTTGGTAAATGAGACACCTTGTCGATTCCCTGTGTTGCAAAAAACTGTAAGTTACTTTCAAACTTAAATCCTCTCTGCATTCGTAAAACACTTTTAAATTGTTTCTTACTATTATAAGTCAATTTTGGGAGAGGCCTGTGCTAACCACTTTTAAGAAATATTGCTCTAAAACAAATGTCAGTCATCAACTTTAGGGGGCCCATAGAGGTTGCTTAGCCCCCCCCCCCCTAGCTTCGAATGAAACGACGCCGCTGCTCAAAGAGTATGGGTAACTCATAGGAGTGTGGACTGGCGATAGTCTCGACAAAAAACTATTAATGCCACCAGGTGTTAGGCAACAATTGGGCTTTTTTAAGTGTAATAAGAATAATTGATTCACTTAGGATAATTGATAGACTTAGGATAGTAAAAAGGGTCTGAACTCAGTTCCTGACACAAAAAAAAAACGATTCCAGGGTTTGAAAAATATCATCAGACTAGAATCATCAAGTATCACCAGACACTAGATGGCATTTTTAGTCGACACTAGCGTCAGATTCCGATCTTATAACTACCCCTACTCTTTGAGAGAAACTAAAAAAAAAAATTATACAGGCTAGCTGCGAGTAACAATTAAAAAAGCATGTTATTCGACAATTGCCCAAGCTTTCACTGTCGTGATCAATTTTGTATATATTTAAATCAGTGTTAATAATAAGTTTCAGACATTATATTGCAAGGTCTTCAAAATATACTTTTCATTCCTTAAAAAAAGTCGATACTAGAAGTTTTGTTAAAGTCATGAGCGTAATAACTTAAATTTATTGCCAAAGTCACTAGCCATAAATACTTTCCACAAGTGGCTTAGATTGGCTTTTTAACTCTACCCGATTCTTGTCTTGTCTCGCGAATAAGGGTCTGGCAGCTTTCCACCTCGCGATAAAAGGGCTTAGGCGATGCAAATAGGGTGTGAAGCAAGGTCTTAGCTGAACTTGTTAATGACGTTGGCACTCTTTAATTGTATTCTTTGCTTTTGTTTTCTAGTGTCTTTTTTTTATTATTTACCAATTATAATTGATTTATAATTGGTTGATTAAACTTTTATTCAATTATTAGACACCAATTTTGGCCTCTCTACGCAAGTGAGGTTTGCCTCCACCAGCAGGCAAACATTTCACCAGCCATACTTGCCGCATCCCCCCAGATTTGGAAACTGTCTTTTTAAGGGGGGAGGGGGCACTTTCAGTAAAAACACCTTTTGTGTGTAAAAAAACGAGAAAATCTGGACACGCCTCCAAATAAATTGGAAAAAATATATTTTGTCCCCCCCCCCCTCAAAAAAAAAGTCCATGAATCAATGTTACTGTGTATATTTTCAATATATTATTTTTCTCTGATTTTTAATAATATTTTTCACCTATTACAATCAAATCCTTGTGACCTTTCAGTTTTTCTAGTTTATTTTTCATATTCCGATTGCAAACACCTACTGACTCCAGATAATAAATTAGTTGATCACCGTAGAAAAAAAATGATATATAAATTTAACCAATATTATTAGTATTTGTTTTCTTTTTACAATTAGTGTTTTCTATCTGTTTTTTTTTTTCAATTATGAATTTCAGTGCATCATCAATATGTATGTCAAAAACCTCTCAAACATCACATGTCAAAAACATCTTAGCTACAGAATGAAACAATATAATATTTTTAGGGTTCTCATGATTTTTGATGATTGCTTCATATAAACTTTTAAAATAAAATTTATTGCGAAATCAAGGTGTGGTAATTAAATGGTTTAAGACTAATTTGAATATAATATAATGAAGCTACAAATACAAGATTTATGGGAAATATGGAATGAGAATGACTTTGTTTATATATAAAACAAAACTATATATAAACTAAAAACTATATATAAACTAAAACAAACTATATATATATATATATATATATATATATATATATATATATATATATATATATATATATATATATATATATATATATATATATATATATATATATATATATATATATATATATATATATATATATATATATATATATATATATATTATATATATATATATATATATATATATATATATATATATATATATATATATATATAATTATGCTGTGTCAGAGAGCAAGTGACCACTCTGTCCATTATGTTAAAATGTAAAAACTATGGTTCTCGGCGTCCAGGAATAGACTCCAAGATTATTTGTTAATAAACCCATTGAGCATGGTAATTAAGCCTGTAAAATCTTTATGTCTGTCAAAAAAAAAAAAAAATTTCGAAATAGAGAGAAAACGAGGACAATAGCAGCCAGTGAAAAACAGAAGAAAAAATTATGCAAATATTTCGGCTGAGACCTCTGCTCAACCATCCTCAGTGCAGAATAATAAAAAATGCAGATAAAAAAACAAAACCTCGAAATATACACTGAAACTAAAATAAGGACTCTTTTCAAGTAACGATGAAAGTTACTTGGAACCCCTTTTTTTCAGTTGCCCTTTCATCGTTACTTAGAAAGGTTTCTTATTTTAGTTTCAGTGAATATTTGAGGTTTTTTTTCTGCATTTTTTAAATGAGTTACCGTTTCATCGTTACTTGGAACGGGTCCTTATTTTAGTTTCAGTGTATATTTTGAGATTTGGTTTTTTATCTGTATTTTTTATTATTCTGTACTGAGGACGGTTAAGCGTAGGTCTCAACCGAAATATTTGCATAATTTTTTCTTCTGTTTTTCACTGGTTGTTATTGTCCTCGTTTTCTCTCTTCTTCGAAATATTTTGCTTTGTCATGATTAGCCAATGTGGTCTCAGAAATTATTTACTTTATGTCTGTATTCCAAAACCCAAATGTAGTCGGCCACTGTTTTATTTCAAAACTGTAAAAAAAACCTGGTTTTCAAAGAATTCCATTCACAAATTTACCCTCTGTGTTATTTCATCAAGTAAATAAAGATGCATCAAAAATTACAGTATTTTAATAAATAAAAAGAAACATTAAATAGGTCAATAGGTCTGCCTAGAATTGGGGCTTTTGAGAAGGAAAGATGCTAAAAAACAGCTCTAGCTTCAAAATGTGCAGAATAATTGTAGATAACACGTTTTGACTGCATTTTATACTATACATTACCTCCCCCTCCCTTAATGTGCAAATATATACCCCAAATTATATATTTCCCATGTTTTTCCGTTTCTTGATTTCGTTACAGTTAATTCAATTTACGGGTACACGGGTTGAAACATGAGTAATGTATGACAAAATACATGGAAAATATACGATTTGTGCTACACATGTGCAAATTGGGCGGGGGGGGGGGGGGGGGGTAAATAATGTGGAATTGCAGTCAAAATGTGTTTACAGCAATTGTTCTGCATATTATAAAGTAAGAATTGTTTTCTTAACATATTTCCTTCTCAATGGCCCATATTGTAGGCTTATACTATACAATTTTATATTTATTATACTTCTTGTTTTGCCGAGGAGGCCTATTAGCCAAGTCGGCTATACGCGAAATATTTTATTAGTTTTCTTCAGCAATTCTCTGTCTTAAAAAAGTTCGTCCTTTCATTATATTATTTGTTGTTTGTACAACTATTATCCTCAACATATTAGTTTTCATAGAAGTTGCAGATACTAGGATTTCTCTACACAGTCCTTATTTGCATAGAAAATAACAAAAAACATCTTTAATAGTTTCAACACTCCCAAAAACAAGAACAGTTGTAAAACATTCATCATTTATTCCTTTAATAAAGAGAAAAACAAAATTATAAACAAATAATAGGCTCGTGAATAACCGAATCAATAATTAATTTAGAGGGAAAAAGAACTTATCTAATTTCGCACAAGTTATACACAAGACAAAAAGCATATATCTAAATAAAAATTCAAAATCTTTAGCTTGTCACTTGAAAAAAAAAAAATTCGCAGTCTATTATCAAATAAGTAAGGCTTGTTTCTGCTATCCTTTAACGGCAAAAAAAAAGAAAAAAAAATCAAGAACAATTTTATCAACAAACGATTCCATTAATCCATAGAGGATTACGAGTAAACAAGTGCAGGGCACTTAAAATTATGTTTTGTTGGATGCTGAGTGCAAGTCGAGCACAAATGAATTCTAACTAAGAGATACAACCTCTTCCATGTAGAAATAATTACTTTTATGTTTAATTTTATCTTTTTTACAAACACTTTTTTAGATTTTCATATGCATTTTTGAATTTTAAATTTCTCAGTTTCTATTTGAATTTAAATTTCCAATACGTTCTAAGGCGCATTAACAGTTGGTTTATTATTATTTTATTTTATTTTTTGTCGAAGGCCATCCACTTAACATCCATAATGTATTCTTCAACATTTATCCTTCTGTATATGAACATAAATTATTGCTCAGACTCATTAACAACATCTAAGACAACAGAAACACGCGTCTAATCTATTCCCAGCTAGGATATGTCATTTCTAAATTATTAGGTTGACGTCGGAACGAAATACAATGCAGAGAATGAAGTTATCAAAAAGGTGGATAAAAAGTAGTGTTTGGTGTTTTGGAGAATCCACTCGATGTAGGGGGAGGGATATATCCTCAGCTACAGTAAAACTAAACTAGTCCCTCTATCTAATTGTTTGCATTTAGGTTTCTTGGCAATTAATATACTAAAAACAGAGGTCATCATTTTTTTTTTTTTTTTTTGACTTTTTATCACGTATAACGGCCAAATAATGTTAATATGATCAACGGATTTGACTGACATTGTGATTAAGATCGAATGAGCTGATTCTGAAGAATGACGCATAAATGCCCTATTCCATAAAGAATATAGGCAACTTACAGGAGAAAAAAATTAAAGCTAGTATTGAGCAAAATCCACTCAAAAAAAAAATTTTATTAGAGCGTTTTAATCTCTCAAAGTACTACTTTGAATCGTCAAAGGGAACCAAATAATCGAAACATTTTAGTTTTTCGAAAAATTTTAGATGCAAAGTTGGGGATAAATTAATGAAGGTTATGAATATGATTTTTTTAATTGGGAAAAACCGTGTGACTTATGTAAACTTTAATCAAAGTCATTTACAGGTGATACGAATGAGTGTGGTATTTACCGGCATTACCATGATTTTTTTTGAAAGCAAATTACTTAGTACGGTGAGGACTAACAGATACTATGAATAAATTTCAGAAGAACTGGTTTCCGGAAGGGGGGAGATTAATAAATTTGTACCATTAGATTAATAATTCAGCATTGTCTGAATCATCAAACGCCTTTGGGTTTTCAAGATTTAAACAGGAAATTGATTCCACTGATAGAAAACTTTAAGGAAGGTCCTATCCGTCTATTGTATGCGGAGATGAATAGATTAAAGAGATAGGAATATTATACAAGAATAATGTTGAAAAGTTATTTATTTCAAAAGATTGGCTTTTCAAAAGATACAATATATTAGAGAGAAACAGAGAAACTTCCTGTAAAAATATTGTGACACAAAAACTTCCGTTCTTTGAACTATTCTGAATCCTAACGCAGGGAACCAATCAAGTTGTTTATAAGTTTTCGTTCTTTTCAATTAAAAGTATTTACATTAATCCTCTTTTCACATTCTGATAGAGTTTTGACATTTAAATATTGTTTCTGATATCCTCATTTCATCTAAACTTAACAACTTAGAGATAAGGCTTGGTCTCTTGAAATATATTTGGACTCCTGAGATAACAGAAGAAACGAAAAGAATTTTATTTTTTTGAATCCTAGAGCCTCCAACGTAAACGAATAGCTGAGACAAAAGAAGAATCTCCCCCCCCCCCCAGAAAATTTTTAAAATGGAGTGGAGGAGGAAGATGAAATTTCAATTTATCGCAAAACAATGTCTATTTGCAGTCAAATCCCATTTAAACCGCAGCGTTATATGGTACGAATTTATAAAAAAGTTGTGCCTAAAAAATGAGTTCTCTTAATTCACAAGTAGTTCATCTCTTGAACTTCCTGATTTACTCCACCGCTTCCTTAAGCCTTTTAGGTAGAGCTCGTTCCCCCAAGCTCAAAATATAAGAAATTTTATGCTTTGCTCTATGTTTCAGCAAAATTCACCAGACATTTTTTTTTTTTTTTTTCACAACTTCAACCAAATTGACGGCCTCATCTTTCTTGCTTTTAAACCCCCGAGAAAAATTCGTTTAACAGAAACCTTAAAGATGTTATTTTCGATTTCATTTAAAGTTATAAAAAGATCAGTTACGCCCTTTGGTTTAAATACGATGTTTTATTGTAGAATACTCTTAGAATCAATAATTCACAGCGGGCAGAACCATCCATCCGCTATGCCAACTATCTACGAATTTTGCTCATGGCCGTGCCTCTGTTTAAGACTAATTCTTAATATCAACCTACATTTCAATAATCTTGTATTATTTTTTTTAATTTATTGAAGTTTTAGTTAAACTTACGAAAAAGAAAATCATCACTACAAGATTAACAAACAAATCATTTCAAAGAAAGCTTGCAAAATTAGACAGAGACTATTTTGGAAATCACTGGGCTAAAATAAGTAACTCTGCATCATACTTGAATCCTCGCCAAAGGTTCTAATTATGGGGTAGTAACGCTTCAAACGATATGATAAAAGCTAAACAACAACTATTTTACGAGATTTTTGGAGATTGGCTGAAATAATTCAAATGGCGGGGTGTAGCATTTTTTTTTTAAACTGAAAACTGAAAAAAAGGTGTGTTGATTGAAAACGGTATTGAAAAAGACCAAGTTGATTTGATAAAAGTTTTACGCAACTTACTGAAAGATATAGTTATTATGATATTTTCTTTGCTAGAAGGTAAGCTCGGCTACCCCTTGATTGTCTTCTTTCTTACCTCAAACTCCGATTCTGCGTCGGTAAAAACAGATGAACTGTATCACATTAAAAATTTAGTTTGAAAAGTAAAACAAAATAAACGCATGGAGTAAGTAGAAATAAGTATTGTCCAATAAATAAAATAATGAATTTTTTTTCGAGCTAATGATTTTTAAGTTCCATTTACACATTGCAGGAAGTTCAAACAAATTCCTTCATAAGAAGATAGGCTATGTTTCAGCAATTATGAAGTTTGAAAAAGTTGTCAAGAAACACCGAACAATAGATGGTGTAGGCGATTTTTTACGACAGCGCCAGTTCCCACTCTTACAGGCTACCCATCCTCTTTGTACTGATACTCATAATCTCTTATACACTAGGTCAATTGACCACAATCGTTTTAGCTTATTGACCCAAGCCTAGATTGTTTTGGTCCCAAGATCAATGCTTCCGCTTTTCCCAAGATTTTGCAGGAATTTCCCCAGTTTTCTCTAAAGGAATTAGGTTCTCCGACATCTCCGAAATTTACTGTGATAATATATAAAATTTACGGCAAAGCTGAACACAACAAATGAAAACAAATCCACGAGAGTTCGTTCATAGTTGCTATGAACAAATACACATGGATTTTTGTTAGTTTTAAAGCAACTGCTGAAATATTTCAACCAATGCAGGACTTACAACTTAGTCCAATAGCCCATTAAGGAAAAAAAAAAACTAGTCCACTATAATACTAAACCCTCTAGGTAATACACAATACCTTTACCGTATATTGTAGGTATTGGGCATATCGTAAGCATTGTAAAAAATACACAAAGCTGTAATTTTTCGTTTTATTTTCTCTAAAATTCAAACTCCTTAATAATATCTTGATTAACCATAATCTACATACACTGTAATACACAATAACCCTTTAGGGTATATTGTACGTATTGGGCATATCGTAAGTATTATAAGAAAAAATTAAGTTGTATTATTCGTTTTATTTTCTCTAAAATTGATAATATTTCAATTAACCAATAATCAAATTTCTTGGCTCATTTTATTTCAACTATCAAATACAGTTTTTTTTTTTATTATTGTTAATGGGCTCCCTAAAAATATCCTAGATATTTGTCTGTAACAAATTTTGATCAACCAAAAAACATAAAAAAAAAATTCTTTAAGAATTAAATTTAATTCTTAAAATTGTTCATCTACTGTTACCATTTAATTCTAATTTATTATTACGCTTGAAATTTTATTTCATTCAGGAAAAATATTCCCCAAAAGGGCTGAGAGTTTCAATTCGCAAGTCGAATGAAATGATATTGATCATGAGATAGATTACAATCCAATCCAAATAAAGTCTAAAAGCACAATCTAACACTTTTCTAGCTAGATTTTAAAGCTAATTACGAATTAGCAATACTAAAAAGATTGCTCTATCCTGTTTCTAGGACTATAATGAGAGAAAGGTTGAAATGGCTAGGGCAGGTTCTGCGGATGAAGGATGACATTTTGCCAAAGATTGTCCTTGACGACCAACCGTCTATGTCCAAACAAAAAGCAGATCATCCTCGAACGGGGAGGGCGTCGCAATGAAAGATTTAAAGGAAATGGGAACTTCCAGGGAGGGTGTAAACAAGGAGGCTGTGATTAGAATGGGGTGGAGGAGGAGAGTACATAGCTGTGGTGGCCTCAGGCGGCTTGGTACTGCAATGAGTTGTTAGTAGTAGTAATAACAATTACAAATAATTAAACTATATTTTTTATATTTCATTTATCTCATGTCTTTCTTGTTGGATTTTAATTAAAATAAAAATCCCCCCCCCAAAAAAAAAATCAACAATAATTTTAGCTTGTTTTTACTTTGTCTCGTTCTACCGGGGAATGCTTCAGTTTGATTGGCACTGGTAGTTTCTTGTTCTACGCCCATTTTGAAGCATCAAAGAGTCTTTTCTATTTACCTTCCCCTTTTCTCTATCTATCCCTCACTTTTCGGTTCGCATTTTTAAAAAAGAATATATTCTGTCTTTTTCTCTTCACTTCTTATTGCCATTGCATTCTTTTTTCAGTCCTTTTGCAAATGAGCACTAAAGTACTTTACTATACTTACTTTCATATATTCAATATTTGGTTTTATTTACTCTGTGCCATTACTTTAATATATTTATCATACATCTATTTTACTCATAAATTCAATTCCAGTTAGATTGAAAATAAAATTTAACTTTAAATCTAATTTTACACTCACGCTCAAGAATTTAAAACAGCAGTTTCAACGGATATTTAAATTCATTATTGAATCACCATTAATCAAATACTGGTGATCGCCAAGAATAAAATTTAACTCAAATAGTGATATGATTTTCGATATCGATTTAGCTGTAACCGGCTGGAAACGCCTCAGAGATAGACCACGCACAAAATAGGCTGATGTTATCCTCGGTCGACTCACTATCAGGAACACCGACCCCAAAGAAGCTCCGACCCTCGCCCAGGACAGACCACTCTGTACACAGCTTACGGCGCGAACATCTGGTTCTCTGCGCTGGCGACGTGCCGAGGAAGACCGTAAATCAAGTCACATGACGTATTTAGCTCGAATTGAACCAATTATCAAAAATATAGACCTATATTGAAAGTTATACAAGGAGATAAAATAAATATTTTCAAAATAAGGGGAACAGTGCTATCTGTTTTGATGCCAAAACAGAGGTTTTGCCTTTCCATTTGTAATTAATGTTGACCTTTATCATTTCACTCAAAATTATTCTTATGATAACATTCACTGCAATGTACAGCGCTGTCAAACGCAACGCCACAGAACATGTTTTGATTTCGGGTGGCCAAAGTAATAATTAATCTAAATTCGAAACACTAGATGAAAATGAGACAAGCTAAATCACAAAAAATAGACTAATTGCCAAATTAAGATCAGTTGTCACAGAAACAATGCCATTAGCCAATTACTTTACTGAACTTTCTCTGTGTAGTCCCACCAGTCATTATCATATCCCTCGTGAACATGTTGGGTTAAGACCTTTCGTCTATGGTCGCAATATCTGGAAAGAGAAACATAAAATGTTTTATTTAAAGGTTTATAAAAGGATATTTCTGCGTAAGTTCGATGCAGATC
This sequence comes from Artemia sinica, assembly GCA_027921565.1. NCBI lineage: Eukaryota > Metazoa > Arthropoda > Branchiopoda > Anostraca > Artemiidae > Artemia > Artemia sinica. Next base: position 77,973 of record JAPEVW010000143.1, on the reverse strand, counting down.
CGACAACCCTTTTAGTTTATACTTTGATGACAAAAAAGTAAGTAATTCCTTGCTGGCAGAGAGCATATTGAGCGCCCCCCCCCCAAAAAAAAAGTAGAACAAGGCCACTAACGGCTACCTACTATCTAGTTCGGTTAAAATTGTAGTTTGTTACAAGTAGATCCCCTAATGACGAGATTGGGAATCTCTCCCCTTGCAGAAAATCAGCACATGTACGAACCTCAAAAAGATACAACGTGAATATCAGCTCTTCTTTAATGCTCAAATTTTCAAATTCAGACATCCTCTTCTGACAGATTTTCTAATTTCACGAATTAATACCCATTCCCCTTCCTCTATTGCCTCAAGAGGTAAGATTGGCTCTGGAATATATATATATATATATATTGTTTTTTTTTTTGCTTCTGGAATATATATATATATATATATATATATATATATATTATTATATATTTATATATATATATACTATATATATATATATATATATATATATATATATATATATATATATATATATATATATATATATATATATATATATATATATATATATATATATATACATATATATATATATATATATATATATATATATATATATATATAAATATATATATATAAAAATATAAACATATATATATATATATATATATGTATAGTATATATTATATAAAACAGAAGCAAAAAAAAACAAACAAAAACAGAGCTTTATGTTAGTGTTGTTTAGTAGGCTGTAAAAACAATGTGTTTTTCTTAGAGGAGGGAGGGGGAGAGACGTTGCGGAGACGGGGGAGTATTAATAGGTATTTTATATGTCAGAGAAATAGTTGTCTCGCCGAGTTTTCTTTCTAGTTTTTCTCCATTTTACGATTCCCATACAAGAAAACAGGTTCGAATTTACGTCTCTTACCGTTACTGAGCTAGAGAACACTGATAACGAAAAAAAAATGAGATCAGCGCAATTATAGCAACATGTCAGCACAACACAGCATAGTAGTCAAACATAACACCATTAATGGAACATGATGTATTCAAGTAGTTTTTCAGTATGTAATACATGTTTTAAGGTGAAAAAAAAACTACTTTACTAATATAAAACAGTTATTCTATGGAGTAATTGTTACCTAAAAAAAGACACATCAATAGATCAGCAAAAATTAATACCTCCAAGAACAAATGAAAACAGCTTTGAAGAGTATTTTATTTGAAAGAAGAAAGAAAATATTATTAGTTGAAGCAAAAATAGTTGCACAAGGAATTTTTAAAGAAGTTGAGGGTGTTTCAACCCAGAAAGGGTTTTCTGCTATTCTGAAGCTGTTCATTCACAATACACACTATCAAATATTGTTAATCATCCTTCTTCTAATTGGGTTTAAGCAATGCACTAGTGACAATCTCCATTTCTATTCAAAACGATTTAAGTGCCGTCACAGTGACAAACTCCTATATTACTTTTTTCCAAAAAATGGTCACAAAGGGATTTAAGCGTCACCCCAGTGACAAACTCCTAGGTTATTTTTTATTATAAAACGTCGCAAAAGTATATAAGCATCATCCGAGTGACACACTCATATGTTACTTTTGCCAAAAAACGGTCGCAATAGTATTTAAGCACCGTGCCATTGGAAAGCTCCTATTTTACTTTTTGTAAAATTTTACTTTTTGTAAAATTGAAATAAAAATATCATAAAATGATTTAAGCACTCTCCTAGTGACAAACTCCTATGTCATTTTTTGCCAAAGAAACTGTCGCAACTTAGTCCTGCCTAAAGGCAGGCGTATTAAAACTGCCTAAAGGTCAAACTTTAAGATGTTAAAATAGAAAGAATTGCAATAGTCATAAGTCATACCAAAGTTTAAACTTAAATTTCTATAAGTATTTGAGACACTTATTTAACTTCGTCTGAATATTTCGCCTTCAAAAAATCTAATTTCCGTTAACAGGTAAGACATGATTACAGAAAAGTAATATATCTCAGAGGTTTTCGAACTGTGGTCCCTGCAATTTCTAAGGGTCCGCAAAGCTACTGTGAGGGGTCCATGGTGGATCCTGGGTTGCTTCTTCTATTACACATTATCTTCTTTTATTATGCAATTATATTCTTAGATTAGATTGTACACATGTAATGTAAGGTAAGGGAAAAATTGTTATAAAACATTTGTTAAATATGCATGTTCATAAAAGAAGCTATAATTGTCATAATTAAATACGTAACTTGTTTTGGAATCTACCTTCAATTATCTGATTATCATCATTAGATGCTAAGTAAAACATTAACAAAATCTTCAGTATATATATGCTATTTTTTTTTTGTAGTTTCGGGTTTAAAGGGTCCACATAATACGCAGAATTTGTGGATTTGTCATGATAAAAAGTTTAGGAACCACTGCTATTACTTTCTTGGAGGAGAGGGGGACGATGTCTCAACTTGCAGTTTTAAAATCCATGTTTTTTTTAGAATGAACAGGAGTCGCTTAAATCAAATATGAAGAGATTTAGTAAGACTAAAAACAGTAAAATAAAAATTAAAATAGCCTAATAAAACTGATTAAAATAAAAAATAATAAAGTAAAAACTTAAGCTTTATTTATAAAAGTAAAGAGGTACTTGGTAAAAGAATACCAATATTTTTTTAATCCAATACTTACTAAATACTTGTTAATCTCTAAATTACTAAAAAGAAAAAAAAAGAAAATTTCCCCCGCAACTCAGAAAAAAATAAAACCGTAAAAACTGGAAATAAACGAAAAATAAAACATGAACCAGTCATGATACAAGATGTTTGGATTAGTTTCGACGTCATTACATTCTCACAAACTTTCATTTTTAGTTTTAAAAGTTCCGAGTTTTGGAGGTAGGAGGAGAAAAAACTGCATTTCACTGTTTAGTGCACTTGAAGGTTAAAATTGTTTGTAAATAATTTCGTTTTAAAATATCTTATAAATGAACAATAAAACACAATAAAACATCAATCTAAAGAATTTACGAGAGCTTTTAGCGACAAATTCTACAGGCTATCAAAAACCGGTGCAAATTAGAAAAAAAAAAAATGAATTTTGGCATCCGGTAACCTTATTACAAAACTACTGTGAAAATTTGAAAAAATACATTTTTCACATGGCTATTTTTTGTCCTAATTATATTATGTTTTTTCTATTTCTATTGTTTTCTTTCTATGCTTCCATTACCTTTTTTGTAAAAATATGATTAATGAATATAATCAAACAATGCAATAGAAAAACATAATAACAGTCTGTAGAAGATTACTTTTATTAATATAAACATTAATAAAGTATAAATAAAAGAATAAAGATAAAAATAAAACAAATAAATGTCTTTGCTACTTCTTGTTACATCTCTACATCTTTGTTCTAAATACATTACATTGTTTCATCTTCTTCACGCTTGACTTATTATGCAGATGCTTTGGCATAACCCCATCTCCAGAATCGAAGTCCTATTGCAGCACTAGAGGACAAATTTCTAAATTACTACTACACTACGCTTCTATCTCTAGCTTATCTCTAAGAGCAAGCTAAACAGCTTTTCCATAATTTCTTTTTTCGGTAGTTTAATCTTTAATACTTTATTTTCGGTAATTTTTTGTCTATGTTTTTATTAAATTTTTCATGTAAAAATAAGCTTAATAGGCGTAAACCGAACAAAGCAACACAAGAAATAACAGCCTTTTTGAATAGGTTATTTGTATAAATATAAATATTAGTAAACGGCAAATAAAAGAACTGAAAACAGTATAAAACAAATCAATGTTACTATTCTTTGGTATACGTCTGTTTCAACTAAATTTTTCCAGCTAACAATAGCTAAATACATCAACAAATAATAAGCTCATGTTTCAGCTAATAGGATAGTTTTACATCCGGGTTGCAGCGGTAGCTAGCAACCTAGTAAGAGACGATCACGTCAAATGTTAAGAAATATATCGGTTAAGAACAAACCTGATTTTATCCTGGACTTTTTGTTTGATGTCAATAAGGTTGTCAGATGTGATATCCCGTTCCAAATACTCCGATAAAGTCTCAGTTGCCGACTCCAAATCTTTCTGGTTCTCCTAAAAAAAAGATTTATTGTTTTAAAATAATTTTTTGACATTCAAAATATTCAATTCATTTTATCTATGAAATGAAAAGGGAAGATTATCAAGGCTTTTTTACTTACCGAAAAATTTTAATCAAAATATTCGGTCTCTTGAACAAATAGTATTCATTCTACAAGTTATGTAAGTATATTTAATTCAGTCAAGAATATAATACTTGTATAAACAAAATCAGCTACTTAATTATTATATTATTTATATCAAATAAATTAATATATTATATAATTTTATTAGAACTAATCCCTCAAAAGAATTATTAAATCACCCCCAAACAATTTCTCGCTTCCAGCTATGTTTGAAAAATTTTCTTTAGTATTATTTTTTTTACTGGCTTCGTTCTGAATTACCAATCCAAGTTCTCTTCTTCCTTCAAATAACATTTGAGGTGCTTATAAGAAATGAGACAATTTTTACAAAAAAGGTTATATTTTACAGACAAAAGACTATTTTACAGAAGAGAGCTATATAAAAAGGGTTAAGTTTCCATCCAAACTATGAGAACAAAAAAAAAATTGTCTTCCAGAGTGATACTGCATTTCAAAAGTGACATAAAAACACATCGTAAGCAACGTAGTAAGCATAACGATTCTTCCTTTCATTTGTTGATTGTAGCGCATTAACTTCAGCAAATTAGGTGTTAGAAAACTAAAAATCGTCTTGAAATGAACTGACACTACTCTTAAGGAGCTATGTTTGAAAAAAATGAAAGAGAATGACCCCACGGTTCCTCTCAAATGTCGTCCCTAACTGCTCGCTACACTAAAAATTCAAGAAGTGGTAGAATATTCTTGTCATATTTATATTTGTAATTTATTTCAGATTCATTTTACGAAGACAGACTCATGTAATTAAATAGAAACATTTTCTTAACAACTGAAAATCTAAATATTGCATCTATGGTCTCTAGATCCACAAGGACCAGTAGATCCTTGAATCTCTTGCTAATATACTCATGCAAGAAATACTAAAAAAAAAAATCCTACAAAACTCCGCATGATATATATTATATAATGTTCTCCGTAAGGAAAAATTATATATTTCGGTAAAAACCAAAATATGAAATATAATTTGAATTCTTTTTTCCATGCTTTTGTTCCCCCAGACAGTTCATCCTTTAGTACATGCTTATTTAAATATCGCGAATTGTTGCATTTGAGAAAATTTCCCCTAAGTTCGTAGCTAGCTCTAGATGGCAAGATGGTTGCCATCTAGCTCTTAGGAGCTAGATGGCAATTCGCACGCATTTTATAAAAGTAAATCTTTTTGAATTTTAATAGACTGCAAGTTAACCGTTATTTACCTTTATAGACTGTATGTTAACCGTTATTTATTATCATAGACTGTAAGTTAAGCGTCGTTTACCGTTATAGACTGTAAGTCAACCGTTGTTTACCCCTCATTTACCGTTATAATGTAAGTTAACCATTATTAAACTACAAATTAATTTGTCGCTATCTAAAATCGAGACCATGTATTTAGATACCAGTAACAGGTAGGTTACCTTATTAGAAGACTGTTTCCGCGCATGAACAGATCATCGCCAGAGGCAGTTACATAAATGCTCTCTGCCTACAAGTCACCAAGTGAAGGTAGCCAGTTCGAATCAGGCTATAACTTAAGTTTAGCCGCATCAGTTCTGGTGTGTGAATTATACTAAAATTTTCAACTGCAAATAATTTACAAAGTTTCCAAGTGTTTTCTTTTGCCTGACACAATGAACATATAACCTGGCTAGCGTCTCTTTTCTGTAGATAAAACTGGATAAATAAAAACGAATACCCGAAAAAAAAGCTGCAGTTGTACAGTTGCGGGTTTACTGCAAGAACAGTAAAAATTGTAAATTCTTGGGTCCAGGGAAGTTCCATGTGATCAATGAGGGCTGGCGACAGATAAAATTTATCCGGAAAGCAGCTCTTTACCATAGTTAGATTTGTTTTCAATTTAAGGTTTTCAGTTTAATTTTAGTTGAGTATAGGTTTTAAGGGACATCCAAGCATTACAGCCCATTGCAGGGTTATACAAGAAGGTACTTTGTGCAAAATATAATAGAGTTTTCGTTGTAGAGACCAGAAACAAATGGAAGCATTCATACCAAGTTTTAAGGCACCTTAAGAGAAACGATTTTCTAACAGTCCTGTAAACATATCACTGGTATGTTTTAAGGACACAGTACCCCAAAACAGCCAAAAGGAGTGAATTTCTTGAGGAAGAAATATATTATGAAGGTTTGATATTCAGAAATCTATGAATTTTTCTTATCAAGGAAGGGCAAAAAGTGAAGCCATTTTTAGGCCTGAAGACTCTCCCTGAGAGAGCTGTTCAAAAACGAGGAAATTTTTAGGATTTTCTTTTAGAAATGTCTTTAAAAGAGATGGGTTGGTTGTAAATTTGAAGGACACAGTTGCCAAAATCAGCAAAAAAGTTTAATTTTATGAAAGAATATGTGATATTATGAGGGTTCAATCTTCAGTTATTGACAGAATTTTTCCAGTTTTAAGATGGTGAAAAAAGTTGGGGCCCCTAAACTCCAAACTTTCCAGTAAGAGCTCATCGAATTGGAGGGAGTTTGTAAGGATTGCTTTTGAAATTCTTCTGAAAAACCTTTCTATCATATATATTTCGTAAAGATAAAATGTACCTAAGTGCACACAGTGAAGACTCACCCCTCTAGGAACATTCAAAAATAAATTGTAATACATTGTTTGTCATTCTATGTTTCTAAAGAACTGCATATATAATAAAAGAAATACATAATCAAGCTAAATATTTATTTTCCCTGGTTATAATATTCCTATGATATTAAATAATAATAAATAAATATGTAATAATATATATTAAATAATTATATAATAATAAATAAAAATAATAATATATGATATTATAATAAACCCTAATGCACCCTAAAGACCATTTATTCCAACACGAACCAAACTAGTTGAACGTTATATGGATGACGATGAGGCGCCACCTACATTTTACGAATTAACCTAGAAGAAAAACATAACATTTTTTAAGGTGACACCCGCTCTTCAAATATGAGATTTAACAACAGCATCAAAAAACTTTTAATTTTAATCTACACATTCCCCGTTACGTATGTTCAAACTTGTGTATATTTCACTTGCCACAAAATTTTTAAATAGATAATTCTGGACTTAAAGGAAGTCGCAAGGAAATCACTACAACAAAAATATCAATCTTAAATATAAATGACTGATTATTTTCCTTCAAGGAGTACGCAAACACATATTAAGAAAACATCAACGTTCGTCGACATTAGCAAAGCATATGAACATATGCAACTAAATCTAATTTTAAACATGTTTAATTATTGATTAATCACTTCACAAATTTGTCATATTTTTTAGCTTGTACCAGGCACCATTACCACTGTATAAGAAAGGGGATAAGAGTGAGTGGGGTAATTATCGAGGCACTAGCCTGGTTTCTGTAGGTAGCAAATTACTTAGTAGTATGATACTTTTTAGACTGGGAGATACTGTAGACAAAGTTACAAGAGAAGAACAGAGCAGTTTTAGAAAGAGGTTAGAGGAATGTTGACCAAATTTTCACTCTTAGGTTAATAATTGAGAAGTGCCGGAATTATTAAACAGCTTTGGTTCTCAGTTTTATAGATTATGAACAAGCGTTCGATTCTGTTGATAGAAGAGCTTTACAAAAGGTCTTATCCATGTATGATATACCAGACAAATAAATTAAAGTGATTAGTACTTTGTGCGAGAATAACACTGCTGAGATTAAAGTAGGAAATGAAGTTAGCAGCTGGTTTCGTATTAAATCGGGAGCTGAGCAGGGCTGTGTTCTATCCCCCTGTATAATGGATCATTTTCATGGACTTTGTCTTAAGTAGCACATGAAAGGCAATGGGAGACCACGGAGTCAAATGGGAAAAAAAAACTTTCCTGGGCTTAGATTATGCTGATGATTTAAGCATCCTAGATGAAAGTGTGAGCAAAATGAACGAACTTGTAGAGGTTTTGTGAGTTCAGAGGTTTTGTGAGTTCAGAGTGCTAGAACAGGTTTGAAAATTAATGTTACGAAGACTAAGTCGTTAAGGCTAGGAATAAGTAAAGGAGAAAAGGTGAGTTAGGTAACGAAAAGATTGATCAGGTGGACAGCTTCGTTTACCTTGGTAGTATTATTAGCAAAGACGTTGGGAGCAGTGAAGATGTTAAAAGTAGAATAGCCAAGGCTCAGGGCGTTTTTTTCACAGTTACAAAAAAAAATTGGAAGAATAGGAAGATAAGTCTGTAAAACAAGATTAGAATATTGAAAGCTACAGGGATGACAGTGGACAAATATGGTTCTGAAGCATGGGCGCTCCGAAAAACGGACGAGGATTTTCTAGATGTTTTCCCGAGAAAACAGTAGGCTGTAGGAAAAGTGTGCTTCAATCCTGCTTTCTAGGGCTATAACGAGAGAAAGTTTGAGATGGCTAGGGCACGTTCTGCGGATGAAAGATGACAGATTGCCGAAGATTGTCTATTTCGGCCTACCGTCTAGGCCTAAACGGAAAGGAGGTCATCCGTGATTGGGATAGGAGAATGTTATAAAGTAAGATATAAGGGAAATGGGAATTTCTTGGGTGGGAGTAAAGAGGGAGGCTTTGAATAGATCGGAATGGAGGAGGAGCGTACGTAGCTCTGCTGGCATCAGGCGGCTTGGTGCTGCGGTGAATTGTTGTTAGTAACAGTAGTAGTACCAGGGAACCAAGCTTCACTCGGCAAAAAGAAAGACATTTAATTCCATTATATTTTATTCGGCAGAAGACATAATAATCGATGTTGCCAAGATAACGGTCAAATAAATAAATGTATATATATACAATTATTGTTTTTTGACACATAAAAAAAAATTAATCTCTTTCGCAAAACATTTGTAATTTTATTTTATTCGCTGTAGAAAGTAAGACTACGCAGATATTAAACGTCAAGGTATTTGTGACGTCATTTTTTTATTTTTGTTTTTTCATGACTAAGGTCCTAAACGAATTTTCCCAAAATCGGGATCTATCTCGATCATTTCTTCACACCGAAAAATGGTAGCATACCAATTTTCAAAAAAAATTATAGCGACACTTATTAGAAAAACTTCGCAGATAAATAAATATAGATATATTTCCGACGTAATACCTTAAATTAGGCATTTTTTTTTCTCCAGGACAACACTGCCTTTCTATGACGAGCCAATAAACGTTCAAATGGGGATAAGTCCATCTATTAGACAGTGAAAACCGATACAAAAGTCTGGAAAATTTCGACCACATATACAGCGATCGTCAAAAATGGACTTATCCCCATTTGGACGTTCATTTGCAAATATAGATATCTACAATTATTGTTCATTTCTATATAAACAGCTTTGGACATCAGCCAAAACCGGAGTGAGGTATTGGAAAATTCCTGGAGAGATGTATTATGTTTTAGTTTTTCATATCAGTAAACAAGTCTACTAACTGCTCTTTCACTTCCTAAATATATTGTATCTCTCTTATAGCCCGATCATATGAATATTTTGTTTAATCCGTTCAGGAATTGATATTTCAAGTGATATCCATCTCAGCAGATATCCCGGACCCTTGACTGAACTGACCCTTGCTTTAGATTCAACCCAAAAAAGTCAACTTTTTTCTTCATTTCTGAGGCCACTTTGTAAGTAGCCATTTTCTTTTCAATAGCCATTTGTACAGAAAATTCACTGCAAACGCCAAAAGTACTAACCTCAAATATAACTGACTGATTGTTTTTCTTCAAGTAGTAGGCAAACACATATGTAAACATCAACGTTTGTCGACATTGACAGAGTATATCAACTGCCTTCTTTAAAAACTGAACCTAAAAAAAAATGGCTATCAACTGCTTTCTTTGAAAATTTAACCTAAAAGAAATGGCAAATAGAGAATACGAACTGCTTTCTTTAGAAAATGAGACCAAAAAAATTGGCTAGCAATAATTGGCTAACATAGTATATCAACTGCTTTCTCTAGAAAATGAGCTGATGACGATCGCTCATAGTAAAAAAAAAATTGGCTAGCGGTAATTGGCTAATAGAGCATATATATCCAGTGCTTTTTTGAAAACTTAACCTAAAAAATGGGCTAGCTGTAATTGACTAACAAAGTATATCAACTGCTTCCTTTAAAACTGAACCTGGAAAAAAATTGGACATTAACTGCTTTCTCTTCAATTGTAACTTATAGTTATAGAATTGTACATTATGGAAAATACTTGTTAATGACTATAAGAGTATAAATGATACTTTTTTATCTTGAGTACTAAGGCCATCAAAATACAAACAATTTTGCCCAAATGGACCCATCTTAAGTCCATTCATGATTGAAAACTGCGATTTTCCAACATTGTTCTTTTGATTGTTTTTTCTTTAAAATTATCAAGTTTTTAAGATAGTATCACATTTTCGTTATTGCTGTAACGTGTCATTGTGAAAATAATGAAGAAAAACTAAGCCTCGTTCGATTTACTACAATAGTTAACTAATAAGTCTATTTTGCAGTTTTTGTTGTTGAAATTCTTAGTTACCGTTGAAATTTTTTTTATGAATGGATTCTTATTTAACTAAAAAGTAGCCCGCAAAACTACTAATAAGAACTTTTTGTTCTTAGATATCTACAAGGAATTTCTGGCAAGAAAATCGGACTCGACAGCTTATGGTAAAAGACTTGCCTCTTGCAAAATACGACGATTCATTTAGGGTTTCCCAGATAGAATGATGCAGCTTTTTATTAATATCGGTCACTCTGAGGCTATATTTTTAATGATGAAGTTTCCTTGTCTTCTTGAAAAAGGAAATGGGTGGTGTAAAATTTTCACAAAATGGTCGATTTCTTGTTAGTTTATATGATTTTGGCCTGCTTAATTGTTTTGACAGTTTCAGGCCTCACATTCTTGAACCGGTCTGTTCCTATTTTTTGTACAGGTTACGTTATAGCAACTTCGAATTTTCGGCCAAACTTTCTGTTCTATTTGCAAAATCCTTACGAACTTTCTTAGTTCAACTTCTCGCAAATAAAAACACTAAAAGCGAAAAAACTAGGCTTGTTAGTTAACTAAGCTTCGTTAAATCAAACCCAACTCTAATTAATTCTATTTGAGATCACCTTTTTTCTGTAAAATTCGAACATTAACCAAATGATGACTCCAAATGTCAACTACGTCTTCAAAGGAAAGCTTTACCTTCTTAAACTGTCTGGTACCTTTTTTTGTGTTTATTTATGTTAATTTTTGTTTTTCACCCACGTTTCTTTTTTATAATTTGTCACCCATTAATATAAAAAAACTGCATGACTGCATATGGAGATCTTTTTCATTAATATTCGAATTCAACATTTTTCAAGATTTTTTAAGATATATATGGCTGCATAAGTTTCCCCTTACGTAATTCGCTGTGTCTCAATTTAGGCTACGTCTCCACATTATCAATTTAAATAATTAGATTTTGTTTTTAGTGTTCTCAGTGGTTTAAAAACATTCAAATAATGGTTCTCTAGTCATTTATATGGGTGTCAGAAGGTAAATAATAATAATTGCATTATATTTTGTTCTTATTAACATTTTGGTAACCAGAATCACTATTTTCCACTAGCCTATTCGTTTTATATTTCTTTGCTTCGTTTATTTACTTTTTTCTGAGTCAAATTATGATAATTTGCGTTTTCCTTTTTATTACTATTTTCAAATTATGATAATTACCCTTGTAGCACAGTGGACTTAAACTCTAATTGACAATATGGGTTCCGGGGTTCGATCCCCGCCGCAGCACGGTTGGGCGACAAGCTTGCCCTTGTCCCTGTAAAAAAGACTCAACAACTGAAATGTACATTCGACGGCCTATGGCTGAGGAGAATCTTTATCCTCTTTTTTTATAATCATTGTTGTTATCGTTATTATTTATGCTGGATGGTTGAATGTGCTGGGTAAACCGAGATAATTTATTTGTATGTGAATCTAGGCTCCTCGGACAAGCATAAGCTACTAGAGTTTGTGAAACATTGTATTTGATTTGTTGTAGCTTCTTTTGTCAAAATTATTGATTCGACAAAACTACAGGGTGAAATAACAATGAAATAATAATAATAAGATAAGCTAAAAGCGTTGATGATTTCGAAGCAGTTCAAGCAAAAGCTTTAAACACTGTGGGATGGAGCAGATACTGGGTGGTGTTGAAAATTAGACCACCTTTGACCACTAATACAATTTTGTAGCTCCACTTTGAAATTTAACTCAAATTGGGGGGGAATAAGTTGGGGAAAAAAAAAAAAAAAACAATACTAATGACAAGAATATCTTGTGATTTTGGGTGGGTGATATGCCCCTCCTCTCTTGCTTCTGGCATGCGTGCCTGAGAACTCCATACAATAGATATACTTTACATGGTGTAAGCATTTTAATTTATTGGATAGAAAATCCAGCGTTTAGCTGACAACATCGAGGTTATAACCCTGATTTTAACTTGAGGGAGTACTGAGGGGGGGGGCTTATTAAAAACAGCCTCTTTAGCTAATACAGCGAAAGCATTTCTTGAACTATTTTTTCCCAGTTTGAGGGGGGGGGGGGGAAGAGATGGTTTAAACAAAAGAACCCTTCCTGAATACAGTATTGTAAAGGATGTCATATGAAAAAGTGTTAGCCCAAAACATATCATTAAATATCGCAAATGTAATATTTTTGGACCAGCTTTCAAAGGAATGTATGCCTCAAAAAACTGCAGTATAATCAAACTTTTTTTTCTTCAGTATATACACAGGAGTATTTTGAAGCATATGAGCTAATATTCCCAAAAGTTTTTTTTTTAATGAAAAATAATACAATATTAAAAAGGAAAAAACAAGTGTAAATAAATAATATGTAGGTATATAAAACAAATATAATATATAAAATGTAAATATATATAAACATATATATATATATATATATATATATATATATATTATATATATATATATATATATATATATATTTTCGGATAATGTCATTGACATAATGAAAGTTTTTTAAGCTGTGTGACGAAAAAAAAACATTTCGCTCCCGCGGTTCGTATTATACCAACCTGATGACGTACCGATTATTCCAGGCGAAATAAGTGCAACTTTGACGAGAAAAGTTGGAGAGCTATGCCGAAAGTTCGACATATGGGTTCGTCGAGTCTGAGTACCCTGCGCAATCCCTATCACTCACGCGAGAATAACGGAAAGCATAAACAGACTTACGCCGTAGTTCTCAAGAATCCGCCCCAAGGACTGACTGATCCCGAATCACGGAAAGACTATTTAAATGACTTTGCGGACAGACAAGCAGTGACATCGTCGAACTGAGGCCTCGTAAGAGTGCTTGGAGCTTCTCGTGAAAGACAAAGCGACCGCCGATTCCTTGCACAGGCTTTACCAGTACCGATAATTCGTTGTCGCGAGAGTAAAAAGCCCCTTTCTTCGGGATAATTCGCCACGTCCCTGCTATTATTTCAGAAGAGGACTTACGCAGTTTAGTGTCGAAATGTGTCGAAGCTTCTGGAATAGGCTGGGTCATTAAACTGAAATTTGATTCGCGGGAAGACCTACAGAGTGCAATCAAGTTCCCCCCGTGATTGGGTATGAGCGGCTGCCGATTCACGAATACAAATTTATGCCAATCCAGTGCTACAAGTGTCAATGCTTCGGCCACGTAGCAAAGGCATGTCCAAGTTTCCGCCAAATTGTATTTGATCCCGTTGTAAACACTTCCAGCTTTGACAATCCCTGCCAAACCCCCTCAAATGTGCTCTACAAACCATCCCTGTTACAGTTTAAATGAAGCACAGAAAGCATTAAAACAATGAATAATCTTGAACTTAAAGTTGTATCATGGAACATGAATGGTGGAGTTACCTCTGGTTGAGCAATTAGTACAAGAATATGACGTAGTCTGTCTACAGGAGCACTTTCTTACAACAGAAGGACTTCAGCTTCTTGAGGTCAATGACAGTTTCAGCGTATTCAGTGTTCCTGCAAAGCGTTCTGGCAGAGGTAGACCCTCTGGTGGTATTTCAATACTGGTACGCCGAAGTCTTAATCCTTCCTTGTACAAGCAGTCTGATTTCTTCGTCGGTGTCCGCATTGCTGATACAGCCCTATTCTGTGTCTATATGCCCTCGGATTATCGGGACGATGAATCTGATACAAGATTCAATGTTGCTTGTGGGACAGATTTGTGGAGCATTGACGGATGTGTTACGCAAAAACTGTCATTTGTAACCGGAGACATGAACTGTAACCTGTGCGACAACAGCCCAAGAACTCAGGTTCTGGTTGCTGCCTGTAAAGTCCCGTGTACTTGAAAATGACCTTACACTCATAACTCCGGCTTGTATCCTCCCTTGACTCAATGCTGTGGCAGGTGGGGGTAGGGTAAAATTAAGCATCTGGGCTTCCGAAAACCTATCTCAAATGTGTTCTGTGTCACTAATAAACTACTCAGCCCGATGAATGTCACAAAATGGGTGGTAAAATCTGAGTGGGGAAAAGCCGACTTTTGCGCTTTTCAAGTCCGTGTATGTGAAAAGATAAAGGTCCCATTTCAACTGCTTCAACAAGGTTCACCTGTTCCCGATAATGAGAAGCAGATACTCTGAACAATTACTGTGCAGAAATTACACATGCCCTACGCTGTGCCGAAAAGGCTGCAGTTCCGACACGAAAATCGAATCGGAAGTGAAAATCCAGAGTGGTCTATTGTACATCCGAGTGTGTAGTCATTTCTAAAATACACTATGGAACGAGTGCGGGCGCCCTCGTCAAGGTGTCTTGAAGATATCAGGCTATATACAGCGAAAGTTCGCCAAGACCCTTGCTAAACACGAACCGACTTAATGGACCAGAATTGCAAAGTGCTTGAAGGTGACCCAAATGCAGTCTGGAAGTATATTAAAAGAAAAGGGGTCCGAAATCTCGCAAAGAAGAAATTTTGCCAAGTGAAAGTGATTGGTCACTGACGAATTCTCACCGCCGAACAAGGCTCTCGAGGAAAGAGTTATTAAAAAGAGCTCGACTCCCTCCTAGCGTCAAATGAACGAAGTGTCGGGTTCGTTGTTACTGTCTCTAGTATCCTTCATATGCTATCTAAACTGAAAAAGAAGTATTCTCGAGGTGATGATGGTATTTGTGGGGCATCTGGGGGGTGACAGTGTGTTAAATCACCTTGCTCTTATGTACAATGATCTTTAACTGCGGTCTTGTCCCCGATGTTTTCTGTGTTGGCGTCGTTACACCAGTTCCCAAAAAGGGAATGATTGTTCATCATAAAGCCCCATAACTGTTGCGCCGGTATTATGCAAAACTCA
>JAPEVW010000143.1:0-57500 GCA_027921565.1 Artemia sinica | reverse complement strand
CATAAAAAACATAGAAGAATATACAGAGCTGGTTTTGGTTTAATTCTATATTACCTATTTTCATTATTTCTACCCCTAGGATACGAGTTTCTGAAATTCCTATTGAGTCTAGTTCAATGTATCTGATTTGTCAGTAAAAAGGATGACTCTATCTTTCCAACTACACTTTTTTAGTTTGAGTGGCCAAACTATTTGGAACTGATTCGGAAGTTTTGTCATAACTTGTAGGATAAAGAGGTCCAGATAAATGACAGAAGACTAAAAGCCAACAGTTATTTCCCCAAAAATCTTAAAAAAAACCATTTTACTTCTCCCGCTATGTGCCAGAGATAAAGATATTCAGATCTGTTGAAACTTACCTCATTAGAAAGCATGGATTTTGTTTTGTTGATCAAATGGAGCAGAGGTGTCTTTTTGAAATTCAGGAAAGGGTAATCACTAAAAAGTTATAACATACCTACTAAGAGAACGGTAATAATCAGCTTAAAGGCAATGTAATTTAAGTAATTTGTCAGCTTTGAGAGTTCCCTGGTGTGCTACTAGTTTTGATTGAAAAGCTTGAAATTATTTATGCTGTATGTTCATAATAAATACTGCTCTGCTTCAAAATTAGTAAGAGATAATACGTTGTCTTATTCTATGCCAGCCCTATTTGCTTTTCGCACTGTTGACACATCTAACATCCCCAATCAATTTTTACCAAAATTGCTTTGGAAGTTCCCTGTGATAATGGAAAAATTCACTAATGGGCCTTTTGTCTTTGAGATGGTCAGCCAACGTTGAGACTCACAAAATGATTTTTAAGGTATCAAATCCCGTTGATACATCCACAAAATTTTGACTTTTTTGTGTTCAACTACGGGTTTAAGTGTATATTATGTGTCTAAGTATATTTTAGTATAAATTTGGCCATAATGATTACTCAGTATCTAGGATCCATTGTCCAGTAATTCTCGTTTTTTTTTTTTTTCTTTTGATTAGTCTTATTTAAAGAGAATATATTTATATACATAAAATGTCGAGTGTCCATCATGGCTTTGACACAATATTTCAAGAAATGAAGCAATGGCGGTATCAATCAGGTTCTGAGATATTCATTACCCCCCCCCCCCCCTTCCCCATAAAACTGAAGAGGCTGGATTGATTAGTCTCATTTGTAAACAGACAAAATCACCAGAATAATAAAAAGTAAGATAACTTGAAGGTAGGCTCAGCTATGTTAACTCAAAAGACATTATGAGGTGCATTTTATCCAACAAGTTTATATTGCACCCCCTTTGGCAGTGGCAACAGTTGGGAGGCATTTACCCTAGATTTCTTTACTCCCACAAGATTTTGCAAATCCTTTTTGGTATTTTTCACTGAAAAATACTCTTCTTGGTATTTTCCTACCAAACATGGATCCAGTTTTCACAAAAAAGCGTATCTACGATATCTCAACAACGGCTTAGAACCAAAACAAAATCTAAGACTGTAACAATCATTAGAACTGCATTGATTTAAGGGAATGGGATGCACAAAACAGTTTTAGGAAAAGGTGTCCATCATGGCTTTGACACAATATTCAAGAAATGAAGCAATGGCGTATCAATCAGTTCTGAGATATTCATTACCCCCCCCCCCCTCCCCATAAAAATGAAGAGGCTGGATTGATTAGTCTCATTTGTAAAACAGACAAAATCACCAGAATAATAAAAAGTAAGATAACTTGAAGGTAGGCTCAGCTATGTTAACTCAAAAGACATTATGAGGTGCATTTTATCCAACAAGTTTATATTGCACCCCCTTTGGCAGTGGCAACAGTTGGGAGGCATTTACCCTAGATTTCTTTACTCCCACAAGATTTTGCAAATCCTTTTTGGTATTTTCACTGAAAAATACTCTTCTTGGTATTTTCCTACCAAACATGGATCCAGTTTTCAAAAAGCGTATCTACGATATCTCAACAACGGCTTAGAACCAAAACAAAATCTAAGACTGTAACAATCATTAGAACTGCATTGATTTAAGGGAATGGGATGCACAAAACAGTTTTAGGAAAAAGGTGAAATAAAAACAGAAATTTGTTCCTTTATCGATCTGATATGCTGATGCGTTTGAACTGGAGGAAGCGACAAGGTGGTTGCAAAAAGCACATTCGCACATTTTCATTATGCTTTAACTATTTGACAAAGCTCATAATCAGGGAATCTTAGAATAAAGCATTGTACGAAAAGATATTGAACGCAAAAGCTGCTCAAGTACTGGAAGAGACACTAATGAAAATGGAATTTTTATATCCAATACGTGGTTATATTCCATATGTGGACATATAATGTGGATATTTAGGAAAATGCAAAAAAAATAATTGTGATAAAACCATGTAAACGATTGGACAGAAAATGTCGAAGGGTATTCAAGCCAAACAGATACTTGATAAATTCGGCTTAGAAAGCTTTTTTGTAAAAAAATAGATGTTTGAAGACAAGGTTAAGACACTCGAAATAGCACGACATTGATAGTACTGTAATATGTGGTGCAGTAACTGATTTTCATTTAATTTCTATATAATTTTCTGGTCGAAATTGGAAAAAGTTCCACTTTCAGACCATCAATTTACTTTTTCAGGGAGACGGACGGGCCCTTCAGACGAATACAAGAGGGGGCAATCATCCTCTTTTTAAGTATACTTTCCATACTGTCTTCGTACACCACGCACTATATGAGGTCATTTTCCCTTCGAAGAAATTGTTCAAAGGGTTGCATGTAAGGAAAACACATATTCCTTTCCCTGTAAAGAAACAGGAGGTGGTTGGATGCCAATACCATGGCCTATTAAAAGTAAGAGTTCAGTTACAACGTAAGACTCACCTCTACAAAGCTGTTGGTGATGAGATGTTGGTATTTCACACGAACTTTCGGCTCTGTTACTAGCTTAAGCACAGTTTTGTCATCAAGAAAAATATTGCAAGTGGTGGCTGGACATAATACAGTTTGACCTAAAATTGGAAAGTATCTATTATCAAATAGTAGAAATTGTTGCCACAAACCACGAATTTCTGCGAAGTGAACTCGAAAAACTTTTCAGAATTTGCTGGTTAAAATTAAGGCTTCGTAGTTCAAGGTTTTCCGACGCGCAGCTCATTGGCGAAAGGTAGAGCCGAGTCAAAATTACAAGTCGTTTACGAGCCTATATAAAGCCACCATTAAAATTTTGAAGGAGATTTTTCGTGGATGGCAAGTACAATAACAAAAATGCTGAAGATTTTGAATGAAGAAGGAAAGAATGAATATAACTTACAATAGCCGAAATCATTGTTGATTTGATATGAAGTACACGTGAAGCCTTTGAAAGTCCACGTTCACAAACCTAAATGACTTTAAGGCCATAGCATATGCAATATCATTTGCCGACCCAGCTCTGAATGGGTACCTGGAGAAACGTGAGAAAGTAAACAAGAAGAGTGTGTAAAAGCTCAGGATGGCTGGCCCTTAATCCTCCATTGCATTTCACGTCTAAAAGACCATGAAACGGAGACCAGCCACGTCTGTTTGGACTTTGGAGTCTAGTACCGCACCCTTTACATTTCTTTCCCTATATATCTGTATCCTAAATGTTTACTATTCAACATAACCACATACATTCAAGCACTTGAACATATTCCCCTATCTGATGTTATGGTTACATCAGCTCATACCTTGACAGAAGCGGGCAGTCCAAAGTTAAGGAAAGACTATGACATAAAAATAAAAAACATCTTAGTCAGAATTTCCTTCAGTGGTTTCTAAGGGGCATGAGAAATTCCTCTAATTAGAAATGGCATTAGCTAAAATGTTTTAGAGAGAGACTAAAGGAGATAAAAAGAGAGAAACATGAAGGGAGGGGGACTAACATAGGAAATCTACCAGCATAAAAAAATATGCTTTCTGTTCCTTGGAGCCAGCTTACGACCTCATCTTTCAGCTCCTTATGTTATCATGACCAAAGTGCTGGGGTTCAAGGCATTCTTTCATATAGGAAGAAATGACAATTAATGGGTGCTAAATTTAGAATCTGAGGTTGATGAATGAAAAATCCCACTTGAACTGTCCTAGAAGGGTCCTTAGTTACTTTAGCAGTGCGAGGTTGAGCGTTGTCACAAAAACACAATACTCAAAGCTAGCATCCTGCAGTGTTGATTCGTATAACCCTTAGGCTATTAATATTTGATCAGGAGGCCGATTACTAGTGCTATTTCTAAAATAGTAACCTTAGGAAGCATTGAAAAAAAGAAGTAAAAATGTGTGGCATATAGTTTTTTTTTCCTGTCCAAGCCATTCATTAAAGCATAAGCTACAAGATACAAGCAGATACCATATATACGCATAGGGTATAACGAGGATGTGTCCCTATGAAGTTGCGAACACCGTGCATATCCCAAAAAAGCCAACTACACAAGTTATAAAAAGTTCAGATACTTAGGGCTTTGAAATACTTACTTTTTTGGATTGTTGAATGATAGACTTTCCTACTGTATAACCTAATAAAGGTGCTGATATCTCATATTTAAGGAAAGGGGCACCCAGTAAGCGGCTCTGAAGGCTAAAAAAGCTTTCCAGTGCAATTATTTCAGTTTCTCTTCACTAAAAAGATGGAACAATAGAAGTAAACTTACTGACTCCCTCTGATACAATTTTAACTGACAAATATTCACTCCAACAACTGCAACAAAAGCGGTGGCCACAGTCAGCGTTCGCCATCATCTGAAAAAAAGAAAGAAATTATTTGGGACGAAAATATGGCCCGTTTGCTATAGATATGGGATACGGCACCCCTTAGCCATGAGACAAAATTGTACAGGGAATAAGAGTTAAAACTTGTACACTGCCAGATGACGCTTTTTACTTTCAGCCCTGTGTAACTATTATTTCGACTAGTCTTAAGGTTACAATAGAAGACACAAAATCTGCATTGGGTGGGTAGTAAACCACACAGGTTCCACATATCGTGACAATGCGAGACAATTTCGAACCACAGATTCGATACAACCACCATGGGAAAAATACTAATTCTTCCTTAAGTTACTGTGACCTTTTTAGATCTTTTTAGTGGCCAGAAATATCAATACACCAGTTAAGAAAAGAAAATATGCAGCTGTTTTGGAAGCCGGGCCCGGCACCCGGCATGTGTTGGGCTTGTATATGTTGATTCTCACTGTAAATAGCAGCCTCCAAATGAGTCATCTTTGTTTGCTACCCTTTCCTCGGGAAAATGGATGGCTCCCCAGGAACGTTGAAAGGTCTCAATGACTTGTAATCAACTGTTGCGTAGTTTATGCCATCTTTGTAGGTTTGTACTGGGTTTTCCGCTACATTTTGTTGGTGTCGAAGATTGTGATGACGTTGTTCTTCTAACATAATATTTCTTTCTTCTTCACTTTCATTTTTGACTCTTCGGATTTTTCTGTCACTTGTCTTCTAAAGATGTATTCCCTGGGGAGCCCTCTATTTCCCCGAGAAAATAGTAGCAAACAAAGATGACTCATTTGGAGGTTGCTATTTACAGTGAGAATCAACATATACAAGCCTAACACATGCCGGGTGCCGGGGCCCGGCTTCCAAAACAGCTGCATATTTTCTTTTTAACTGGTATATTGACATTTGTGGCCACTAAAACGATCTAAAAAGGTCACAACTTTAAGGAAGAATTTGTATTTTTCCCAGGATGGTACTCACATGAATCTTTTTTTCCCCAATTAAGGCTCTTAACGAATTTTTTCTTCAAACTTCTGACTTAAACAGATCGTTTTTTTTAGGCCAGAAAATCCCCGAATACCAATTTTCCCGAAAAAATATGGAGCGGTTTTCGAGAAAAAAACATAAACACACAATTATTGCTCGTTTAAAGAGATAGTATACAAAACATAAAATGTACTAAAACACAAAAATGAGCACTGAAACGAAATAAAGTATATATTTTTAATAGTAGAAGAAAATACAAAAAAAGGGAAGAATAGTTTTCTACATTAATGCAACAACATATACTGTAGATACTTGGAAGTAGGCATACCCTTCCTTTATTGCCCAATTTTGTAGGACAGTTGACCTGGTAAAGATGAAATATAAAGCTGAACTCTTGGCAATTAGGGC
Source organism: Artemia sinica (assembly GCA_027921565.1). Taxonomy (NCBI): domain Eukaryota; kingdom Metazoa; phylum Arthropoda; class Branchiopoda; order Anostraca; family Artemiidae; genus Artemia; species Artemia sinica. The sequence continues at coordinate 51,392 of JAPEVW010000143.1, read as the reverse complement.
CACCAAGAGGAAGAAGGGAAGGGGGCTGTTGTCGTAATTAATTTAGAAGCGAAGTCTAACACAGGACATCTATTTTTTATATTCGCAATCAGTTTAATTGCATCCCAACCCTCCCTCTCCTCCCCTAATGCCTGAATATAGTCCTTCACCAAACACTAATTTGGCTGCTTTTGATAGTTGCATTTTTTTTTTTTGGACTTGTATCTCAGCAACAGCTGGTTCATAATACATAATAAAGTAAATTTGAAAAAAAAATTACAAAGTCGACAAATTTCTGCATATTGCTTAGTGTTAAATCCAAGCTTTAGCTTAGGGGGGGGGGGGCTGGGATTGAACTGAAAGCAACTGGAAATAACATGTATAAATTTTTAAAACGTGAGAAATAAGTAGTAATCCTTATGTTTCAAAGAAAATCGTTATTGTAGCATTTAGTTTAGAAGAAAGGGTGAGCTGGACAGTTTTTTTTAACAATGCGCATAATATTTATTTATAATACATAAATTAATATTCGCCAACTATTTTTTTTGTTTGGACTTTTTTACAACTATTTTTTTCAATTTGAGGATGTTGTAGTAATATTTGCAATAGCCAAAAGCATTTACTTACATTCGAAGGCTTGGACATCATGCAGATTTCACATTCTTCTAACTCTACGCCTCCTTTTGATAGTTCCTTCTAGAAAATAAACAGAGTTGATGACAACAGAAAAATTGTAATCATTAACAAAAAACAATTGTATTTGTTCTTTTTATAATTATGTTCCTTTTTTATTTGACTTGTGCTTCTAACAAACAGATTCAACACGCAACTAACTAACAAGTTCCATGTTTTGTCATTTTCAAAATATTAATCAGCCAACATAGTAGAAACTCAATTCTTTTCAGTACTTTCATTGACTCACTTCAGACATTTTTTTTCCATTTTTTTTAATAATCCTTTCCTTTTTTAACATTAGATTTTTCTAATTGGTCTGTCTTCCTTTGAATTATACTAACACATAATTCCCAAGTTTTAAGTCATTATATCTTATACAAGCTAATTTCTTTCTGTTTTACTAATAGCGCATACATATATGTTTTACTATATAGCTAAAACTAAAGTAATGGACAGAAAATAGTTAACAGTAAATCACAAAAAAAAATGATGAATATGCATAAAAAATAAAAGAAGGATATATGTAAACAAAATAATGCACAACCAACTCCAAAAAAAAACGGTTCAGTAACAAAATGAATCAAGTTCCTTTAGATATTTCCAAAGTATTAAAACCCCAACACAGCTGAAGAAGATAAAGCAGCAATGGCTGTGGGCAACAAAATATTCCCCAAAGTATGGTATTCTGGCACAATAAAGGGCCCACATAATATATATATATATATATATATATATATATATATATATATATATATATATATATATATATATATATATATATATATATATATATATATATATATATATATATATATATATATATATATATATAATATATATATATACTTATATATATATATATATATATATATATATATATATATATATATATATATATATATATATATATATATATATATATATATATATTGTATATATATATATATATATATATATGTAAACAGTAGAATGTATGATCCCTGAGCATCAAACTGGATGCTGTCAAAAACCAAATTCCAAATTTATGTCGTATTAATCAATTGTCATAATAAATGTCAAAAAACACGTCATAAAACAAAATACGAAAAGAAATTTGAAATTAGGGACAGGGCTGTATATGATCATAACGACTGTATATTGATTTCAGGCAAGTATTAGACCTGAACAGGCAAAATCGTGTCTGCCACATTATGGAATTTTTGTCATTATTATTGAAATTATCAAAATTGTGTATGGGAAGCTGGAATGATCCATAATAAAATGGGAGTACTCTGAGCTAGATGCCCCTCCAACTGACCAAATATATTGCTGAATTCTATCAATGAACAGTTTAGATCAACACTCATCTAGACAAAAGAATAGAAGATTTATAAGCAAGTATTAACAATGTACTGACATCAATGTATTGGCAAGTATTGGCAACCTCTGACAATATTGACAACGCAGCTGGTTTCTTGAGAAAGAAGATCAACTTTAGTAAAACAAAAGCAATGAAGGCAACATGTGACATAAATGCAGATCCTTCACCTAGTAAAATAAGAATGATTTGGGAGATAATCAAAAAGGCTGATTGCTGATTAGGGAGATAGGCTGATAGCTGATTTGAATCAGAAAGGTTTGATAGCTGTGTTTATCTAGTAAGTGAACTGACACCAATGAAACAACTTTTTGAAAGATATTAAGCCATGCTATGGGTTGTCTTATCATCCTCCAAATCGCTTTACTCAGTCTAGAAATAAAGACACCTAGCACAGAAACTGAACACATACGAGTTCCCCAGCAGCACGAACAGAGTAGAGACATGGATAAGTAGGTAACGAATGCCAATTGCTTTCAAAAGAAAATAGCTCAAAAAGTCGGCAGGCCTCACCTACCTTGACCCATTTCAAACATACAATACTGTGTTCAATCAACTAACTACATATCATCATGCAGACAATCTAACTGGAAGAGCTTTTATGGCTGGAACTTTTCCAACCGTCAAAGGCGTTTTCTTCCCCAAAGACAAGAACCATATTTTAACAACCAACTTCTAAGAAAAAACGAAAACTTTCTTATGGTTTATGTATTTAGGGAAAAAATTTATCTAATAGTTGGATATAAGAAAGGTCACACCCTCGCAAAAAACAACAAAAATGTTTGTAAACATATTTTTGATGTTTTTTTGTTACCCCCCCCCCCCCCTCACCCCGCCGATATTTTTGTCAGGCTTTTTAAAACGTAATAAACTGCATATAAACATATTTTTGATGCGTTTCAAGGACATGTTTGTCCCCCCCCACCCGAAGAAAAATCCCACCCACCAATCAAAAAAAAAAATCCTGACTACACCCTTGGCCATACCAGAGACAGTGGTTTGGCTTGGTGATAACCAATGAAAACATCGGCGGTAGACAAGAGAAAATCGCACATCTGAGCTTTTTAAATTGATTAAGCAGGGAAGGAAGCTGGTCAGTTTTTAACCATCTAATGAAGTTTTCTTCCCTGAATACAGGAACCATAAGGAAGTTTTCGCTGTTCTTTGACGACGCGTTAGCAGTACTCTGTGCATAAAACTTCAAATGGTGAGGCGATTGGAAGGAAAGCTGTATGCAACGTTGAACTTCAGTGTGTGATGAACTTCAGATGTACATGGATTTTTTTTGTTTTTTTATTGGTTCTGAAAATGTCTACTTTTGTACAAAATTAAGTGTGTTCGCAAGGAATTCTCTGTCTTTATTTATTCAAAAGAAATATGTGGCCTAAACACACAGAGTTCTTGTTGAGACTTCTGGTGATGATCCTATATTACACAGGACGTTCCAAGACTGGTTTCTATGGTTCAAAAACAATCATTTCGAACTAGAGGATAAAGATTATTCTGGCACACCTACAAAGATGGAAGAGTGGCGTCATTCACAAAAATTGGGGGGAGGGGGATTTCTCCCACACATAGGCCTACATTTAAAACTGATTTGAAAATGTATTTATAGAAATCTAGGTGTGGGGGTGGCAGGAAATCCAGGGGACACATGTCCCCCTCCAAACGACACCAACGGTTTGAAGAGCACGAATTGGAGAAATTGTCTGATCAAGATCCACGTCAGATGCTATCAGAACTTTGAAAAACATTACATGTAGATAAACCCAACATTGTCAAAACAGTTTGTTACGAATTGTCAAACACCTAGGACATTGAATGCCATATGAGCGTTCATTTATTTAAAAAAAAAAAGGATTATTTACTTTAAAAAAATAATGATTTAAAATAAAGAAAATATAGAAAACTAGACCAATTTTTGGGTAGTAATTTTTGAAATCGAAATTTATTCATTTTCTTTGAAAAAGTACATAAAACAAAAAGAAGGTTATATATATATATATATATATATATATATATATATATATATATATATATATATATATATATATATATATATATATATATATATATATATATATATATATATATATATATATATATATATATACATATATATATATATATATATATATATATATATATATATATATATATATTATATATATATATATATATAATATATATATATATATATATATATATATATATATATATATATATATATATATATATATATATATATATATATATATATATATATATATATATATATATATATATATATATATATATATATATATATATATATATATATATATATATATATATATATATATATATATATATATATAAGCCAGAAATTCTATTTTAATGGACAAGATCTCCACATACTATTCAGGGGCATAATTTATTATGAGAAAATTGAGTATACTAGTCTATACTATTATAACTAGTCTACAAAAATCTATACACTAGTCTACTACATATCCTAATAACAGGGGAAACCTACTGAAATAAAATTTAGCATCTTCATAAATCTATTTGAATTACCCTTATTCCATGATTATCAACCTTAGTTCTATCCTAGTATACATTTGCTTTTGTGGTATTATATGGATCATTTTTGATGTTTCTTATTCATTCTCACTTGACTTGGGACAGTTTGCTCTAACTCTTTTTTCTTTTTTATGGAGAGCTTGGTGTTTTGCATCAAAAGCGAAGTGTTTTAACATTTATGCAAAAACCGTTAGGACCAGAAAATGGGATTGTCTATAAAGGAAGATTTGACTTTTACTTGAAAAACTAAAAAGAATAAAACTGTTTGTTTTACAATTCTCACACAAATCACAAAATTCTGATTACATTTTTGAATCAAGCTTAAAAAATTACGTCAAAAACAAAATAAATTCCCTGATGACAAACAACAGAGGGTATTTCGAATAGCTGAAAAAACAGAGAAATGACAGAAGACCCTGCCTTATCAAATCCAATAATTTGGAATCAGTTATGAAACCCCTTTTCAAATTTTGTTTCCATATTACAATGAATTGAGAGCATAAGTCTTATCAGCTATATAATAGATTAAATATAATAAAGTGCATAGTAGGGCATAATTGAGCAGCTATCACCCCTTTCAATCCCTACTACATACACTGTGATATGAGAAAAGGATATTATTGATCTGTAGAAAAGAACATTATTGATCTTCATTAGTACTAAAGTAAGTTTTAATTTTAAAAAATCAATAAAAATGAGCCATTTTCAGATAGTTACTTTTCTACAGGGGGGAAGGAGGGGGCTCAAAACTATGGATTTTATGATTTTCTTTCTTTTTTTCGACCATATTATGTGAAACAAATCCAGCTTTTTAGAATTCAGCAGTATGGCTTTTTGTTCTGGTAATTTAAGTAGTGGCCAACCCCACCTTTAAGACAAAAAATCTTTCCTAATATCCTTAGTTTCCATTTGAAGAAGAGAGAAAACACCTTTAACTTCCCTCTTTTCTTCTCAAAAGGGATAATTTTTACATTGGGCTTTATATGATGAATTTTTGGAATCGATCTTAGAGATTTTGCAATATGATAGTTCAATTATTAGCTATTAGCAAATACTGTAGTAGCTTTACACTCCCCTTACTTCTTCTGCATTTGATGCTACAAATTGAAGTAGCTTACCTTAATGGGGTGAATTCTAGGCTTCTTAAAAGGAGACACAACATGGGCTTCTTTGAACATTTTTCCTGATCCCCATCATAAAAACGGTCCATTAGTTTCTCCTTGTCCCACTTGAAATGTTGGAGAAGCATCCGAGTGGTCGTCTGAGGCAACTACATAGTACAAAATATATTTCTTAATGTAATTCTGAATTTCATTTCAAGGACAAAATAGAAATAAGAACTGATATACCTTCATTTCAAGGACAAAATAGAAATAAGAACTGATATACAGAAGGAAAAAAATTCTTCCTTTTCTAACAGGTCAATCCTGTTAATTGAATAAATATACGCTTTGTCTATTACATTTCAGGGTACATAGGCTACATGACATAAAAAGAGGGCTAAAAAGAGGAAATTCTTGCTTTGCTGTATTTTTCATCTCTAAAAAAAAATACATAAATTTTATTTTGAAACAATTCACTTTCTAGCTGGTGTAGCATGTTTTTACAATGATTGAGCTGTTAAAGTGATTAGCTTTCTGACTACTGGTATCCTACCTATGCCTCATTTTAGCAGTAGATCTATTTACTTATAACACAATGATTGTCAAAGGTTAGTACCCTTTAGAGAGGGAAGGGACATTCACCTAACTAAAGAGGTTTCAAACACCTGACATTAGACAGATGCACTAGACCTATATAGTCAATAGTGGAGCCTAATTCTGGAAATACATTTAAAGTTTGAGTCCAATCTTGGAAACTACTGTCTAGTCTTGGATATAGGATCTTAAAGTAAAAAAAAAAGCTTGAGCCTAATCTTAGATGTACAGACTTGATCTTGGCCAAATTTAACCTAATCTTGGACAGATGCACTAGACCTATATAGTCAATAGTGGAGCCTAATTTTGGAAACATATTTAAAGTTTGAGCCCAATCTTGGAAACTACTGTCTAGTCTTGGACATAGAATCTTAAAGTTAAAAAAAAGTTAAAAGTATCTAAATCACACATAGACTTAATCTAAGACAAGTAATGTGAAGCCAAATAATTGTATTTAAAAAGGATAGGCTATAGAGATAACTTCTGTCTAAATCTAAAAGTTGGAAATCTCTGAATGCATTTGAGCATCCATTTATCTGACTTAAGTGCATAACATAAATTTCCTTGTATTCAATAACACAAAATACTTATCTGGCATCTTGTCAACTGAAACACTACAGGCAACTAGATGAATAATAACATAAATCATATGTGCTCCACTGTAAACATAGCTTATTTCACAACTCTCCAATCTACAGGTTCCTGCACCTTCAGTTGCTAGAAGATGTAATTTAAGGTAATGCTTGAACATATCCTAAATTGCAGCTATGAGCAATCTAAGGATTTCTCTTTGTAGAGCTCCAGAATGATGATTTGAGTTGTTTTCAAAGTTCTTTAGTGACCAAGTGCAGTTGGATGATCAGCAGCATCCCAGTTGAGTTTACACTCTCCGGAGGACCACTCAGCATCCAGCCTTTGTTTGAAAACATCAACAGACTAAGCAGTAACTGTTTCTTCAGATAGTTTCTTACAACTATTGACAATTCATGAGGAAAAGAATTGAGTGCAGAATCTGGATGGTAGACTGCTTGACAAGTTTCAGGTGATGACCTCTAGTTTTTAAATTGGGACCAACCAAAGGGAATAATGCTGGGAGAGTATTAGCCCTCATTAAATTATAGCCAAAGATGGTGCCCCCTCTATGTCTTCTGTAAACAAGTGTAGGGAAATTCAGCTTTGATAGTCTAGCAGGGTAGAAAAGCTCCTGCATGCCAGATAACACTTTGGTGGCATGTCTCTTCACATCTTCAAGAATTTTTATGTTGTTTTTTTAAATACAGAGAGGCTAGAGACATTCTAACTTCAAGCTTGTGATGCACAAGTCCCTTATATAGAAGATTGATGACTTTAGGGGAACATATGAAGCAAAAAAAAAAGAAGAAAAATATATAATAAATGAAAAATAGAATAAAAAACGAGGGTAGTTTTCAGCAGTGAAGCAATATGAATTGAAAATAAGCAGATATTTTGACAAGAACCTCTGCCAGGTCATCTTCAGTGCTCAGGAAAAATAAAAAAAAAAAAAAAAATAGCTTCTTGTTTAAGGGAACAAGTGGAAAGAGTATATTTAATCAGTTTCATGGTTGAACTTAGCATCAGCAGCAGAGACCTCTTAGCATGAGTGCTGAATTTTTGTTCATTGTCAATAGTGATGCCAAGATCTTGTTCATTATTTACAGAGAAGAGTTGGTGGCCTAAAAAAAAAGTAAGAGCAACAAGGATTCATTTTGCCAAAGTGAATGATATGGCATTTTGCCAAATTAATGATATGGCACTTTGCAACATTGAATTCAAGATGCCAAGCCTCAGCCCATTGACCAAGCAGTCCATGATTATTTGTAGTAAGAGCATGATCTTCCTAAGACAAGGCTGGTCCAAGAAGCTTCAGTTTGTCAGCATAGAGTTGAATTACTGCTGATAATGGAAGGAGCATTGTTGATGAAGATATTAAATAGTGTGTGTAGGACCCCAAAAAACTTCCCTGAGGAATTCCACTCAAACAAAAGCAGAGAAAGAAAGAATACAGTTACCAGAGTCATCAAATAACTGAACACATTGAGATTGCAGATAAAGAAAATCAAGGATCCACAGCAGGAATTTCTCTTCAAGCTTGACTGCACATAATTTAATTACAAGTTGCTTGTGACAAACTTTGTCAAGAGCTTTAGAAAAGGCAAGCAGAATCATGTCTGCAAACACCCTGTATCAAGTAACTTTGTGATGTGGTTGTATGATTCAAGGAAATTGGTATCAACAGACCTTCCTGAGTGAAAGCCATGTTGTGAGCTGTGCAAAACATTATTTGCTTCAAGATGTCTAGTAACTGCAGAATTGATTATTTTTTCAAGAACCTTAACAACTGGTGATGTCATGCTAGTTGGTTGATAATTTTTGGCAAGGTCTTTTCTACCATTCTTAAATATTGGAATGATATGGGCAGTTTTCAAATCCAGAGGTAGTCTGTAAAGACTTAATGATAACTTGAAAAGTAAGGAAAGAGGTTGACATAAGACTGAATGACATTCATGAAGGAATCTATTGAATAGATGACATCTGGATCAGCAGGTTTATTATATTTGAGGGATGTAAGTTCCTTTAGAACTATTGTATCAGTAAACAGAATTGGTTCCATTTCACGTGATTAATTAAAAAAAACTTTTTCCACAAAATAAGTTTTTCAAAGAAAAGTAAAGAATTCCATTAAATAAAAATGAGCAAAAAAATAAAATCAAATAATCTACCAAGCATGAAACTACCACAAATCAGCATCAATCAATAAATGAAACCCAAAAACAAACAGAAATTACAATAAATAACAGAGTCAAACTCAAAACGAGCATAAATTAACATAAGTTGGGCTCAAAACCCCTAGGCCTTCCCAAGGCCAGAACATAATTTGCACTATACTGAAAAAAATATAAATGTTTTTACTTTTATAACTTTAATAAAACAAATAATATTAAAATTCTGATTACTAAATATCAGTATATGTATATTAAACTGACAATGCAAATTCATTTGTATTTTTTCAGTAAAGTGCAAAATATGGTCTGGCCTTGAAAAGCATAGGGGTTTTGAGCCCAACTTATGTTAATTTCTACTGGTTTTGTGTTTGTCTTGGTTATTTATTGTAATTTCTGTTCGTTTTGGGTTTCATTTATTTATCGATGCTGATTTGTGGTAGTTTCACACTTGGAAGATTATTTGATTTTATTTTTGCTCATTTTTTGTTTAATGGAGTTCTTTACTTTTCTTTGAAAACTTATTTTGTGGAAAAAGTTTTTTTTAATTAATTTCTGTTCATTTTATATTGACTTAGTCTTTTCAGGGAAAAGAAAATAATACTTTAAATCTTTTCGTTTTTTTAAGACTTTATAGTTTGGCCTGTTATTTGTATGCTGGAGAAAAATTTTCAGCAAATTTTACCAACATACACCCTTTTAAAAATCTGGACACAAATAGGGGTGTTTAATTTAGTTTCATACGTCCTCTAGTTGAGCTGAAATGGAAAACTTGATACCATTTGCAAAAAAAAATCTGTTTACTTTCTTTGATAGCTTGGATACACTTACGCTATTTTGATTTGGTTAAATTTAAAGAACAGAAGTAGCCCCGAAAGTTTGAAAATAATACCCTCAGTCGTTCTTGGGATACTGCTGATATGCCTTATTGGGAATTAGCATTAACACTGTGCATTTTGATTTAATCTAAAGGCAACATTTAGTTTTTAAACATAATGGGCAAATGGGAGGGTGGGTGTGTGGATTAGCTGCCCTTCAATCACTTTTGACTATTAAAAAGGGCATCAGTCCTTTCTATTTTCAATCGAATGAGCCCTTTTCAAAGTTCCTATGACAGCTCCTTTGATACGAAGTGCCCTGGTCTAAACAACAACAACAACAAAAAATAATACATTATACCCATATTGATCTTTACTATAATTAAATAAAAAAAAACAAGTTTTTTTAACTGAAAGTAAGGAGCGACATTAAAACTTAAAACGAACAGAAATTGTTCCGTATATGAAAGGGGCTGTCCCCTCCTCAACGCTCGCTCTTTACGCTAAAGTTTTTTATTGTTTAAAAAATAAAGTTGTGTGACAGAGTCAAACTTTAGCGTAAAGAGCGAGGCGTTGAGGAGGGGACAGCCCCTTTCATATACGGAAAAATTTCTGTTCGTTTTAAGTTTTAATGTCGATCCTTACTTTCAGTTAAAAAAACTTTTTTTTTTAATTAATTTCTGAAAGTTTTTGAATTAATGCAGCTTTGATTTGGCTCACTGTACATGAATAATTAGAATGAAATTTGCATATTAATTTTATTGTTTTGGCTAAATGGCTTTCTCGAAATTCTGTTATGAAGTAACTTACGAATTAACTTACACAACGAACTTCTATATTTGTATGTTCTTATTACATATATTAGGGAGTTTACCCCTAGTCAACACCTCGCTCTTCACGCTAAATTTGGATTGTTGTTTGAATCACAAACCCCTGAATCACAAAGGCCGGTTAATTAGAATAGATAGCTCTTTTGAAAGTACTAAAAAAAACTTTAGCGGAAAGGGCGAGGTATTGACTAGGGGGCAAACCCCTTCATATATGTAATAATTTCTGTTTGTTTTAAGTTTTAATGTTGCTCCTTACTTTCAGTTGAAGAAACTTTGTTTTTTTATTTAATTTATGATCGTTTTTAAATAATGCTGGGAAATCCGGCGCCCCCTTCATAAAATGTCCCTTCCCCCCATGGCTGACTACAGGAAAAAAATGAGCGTGGGAGGGAGCCAAGTTGCCCTCCAATTTTTTTGGTCACTTAAAAAGGGCAGTAGAACTTTTAATTTCCGTTCAGATGAGCTCTCTCACAATATTCTAGGACTACTGGATCGATATGATCACCCCTGGGAAACTCAAAAAAAAAAAAAATAATAATAAATAAACATGCATATGTGATCTTTTTTCTGGCAAAAAAATACAAAATTCCACATTTTTGCAGATAGGAGCTTGGAACTTCTATGGTAGGGTTTTTCTAATACGCTGAATCTGATGGTGTGATTTTCATTAAAGTTCCTATGACTTTTAGGGGACTTTTTCCCCTTTTTTCGAAAATAAGGCAAATTTTCTCTCAGGCGCATAACTTTTTTGAAAATGTCAAGCCTTCCAATCACTTTCGACTATAAAAAGGGCAGTTTCTACAACAATGCTTTCTATAAACACCTATATATGCCCCCACAGCATAAATTACAACCCTTACCCTAAGGGCTGTTAGGATGTTTGTCATCCTCTAAGACCTAATTTCCAGAACTTTCAACTATGTTAAAAAAATGGCTATCTCAAAATTTTGATTGGATGTGTTTGGAGAAATGGTGGGCGTGAGAGGAGTGTTAGTCGCTCTCCAATGACTTTCAACTATTAAAAAAAGGCACTAACCCTTTCAATTTCCAATCAAGTGAGCCCTTTTGAAGTTTCATGACAACACTTTCAATAAAACCTTATATGCCCCCAGGGCATAGCTTACAACCCTTGCCCTGAGGGCTGGGGGGGGGAGGGTTGTCATCCTCAAAGACCTAGTTTCCAAAACTTTCTACTACATTGAACAAAATGGCTATCTGAAAATTTTGATTGGATGTGTTTGGGGGAATGGTGGGCGTGAGAGGGGGGTTAGTTACCCTCCAACCACTATTGACTATTAAAATGGGCACTAACCCTCTTAATTTCCAATTGAATGAGCCCCTTTTGAAGTTTCTACAACAACTCTATGCATAAAAAAACCTTATATGCCCCCAGGGCATAACTTACAACCTTTGCCCTGGGGGCTCTGGAGTGTTTTGTCATCCTTAAGTACATAAATTCCAGAACTTTCAAACTACGTTGAGCAAAAAGGCTATCTCTAAACAGAAAAATTTGCTTGAATGTTTTTTGGGGAAATGGTGGGCGTGAGAGGACATGAGCCCTTTTTGAAATTTCTACAACAACTTTCTATTAATCAAAAAGTCGGCAGACTATCAAAAGTGCAATTTCCACTCACTTACAAACAACTTTCAACTATTACAAAAAGGGCAATTTCAATTTCGTTTGAACAATCAAATGAGCCCTTTTTGAAAGCCCTTTGGAATTTCTACAAACAACTTTTCTATAGAAACCTTAAATGCCCCCAGGGCATAACATACAACCCAAAGGTATAATTTTGCACTTGAGGCTTTTCAAAAATTTTGATTGATGTGGGGGGAAAGGGGGGGTTATCATTGACTATTAAAAAAGAGCCCCTAATTTCCTATTGAATTCAACTTTTGGAAGTTTTCAACTACGTTGCCACCCGGGCAAAACTCCTTAGCCCTGGCTGGGGATCTATTGCTCAAAATTTTTTGACTGGTTGAACAAAATGGTTGTTTTGGGGAAAAATTGCGATGGTGGGTATGAGAGGGGGTTAGTTGCCCTAAAAAGGGTACTAGCCATTAGAAAATCACTTTTGACCTTATATGCCCCCAAAAAGGCAACTCTTTTGCCCTAGCTGTGGGGGAAGGGGGGGGGTTTGAATTTCCTATTGAATGCACAAAAGCCCAAAATTTTTGATTGGATGTGTTTTTCAAGTTTTCTACAACAAAGCCCCTTAGAATTTCCATAATAACCTTATTGCCCCCTTTGATAGGGCATAAAATTTTCACCCTTGCCCTGAAGACTGTGTGGGGGAGTGTCTTGCTCAAATTGCTGGGTTTATAATTTCCTATAATGGGGGTGAACTTCCAAACTGCTTGGAACAAAATGGCTTGCTTGAAGTTTTCAAAATTGATTGCCCTGGATCTGGATTGTGCCAACATTGTTCATGATATGCCCCCAAATTTGTAGTGGGCCATATAATTTAGCTAGCAAAAAATGCACCAAAGTCAAAAAACTTCATTTGACATTTTGACTATTAAACGGCGGCACAAGCTACTGCATATGAATTGGCAATTCCAAAGTTTTTTTTATACATTTGTTCTTTACCTCGCCCGCACAATTGGCATGTCATAATTTAGCCTCAGGATATAAAATACCATTTTTGAGTGGGCCTCTTTAAGGGCTCAAGATGCAATTTGTGAAAGAAAAAACAATTATTTAATTATGAAAGAGCACAAAAAGGCATCAAATGATGTTTTCACTTTCATGCTAGCTAAATTATAGGGCCACCTAGATATTTACCCTTTTTATGTTCTTTTCCAAATATAATAATCACTTTTGCAGCAAATGATTTTACCCCCACCCATATATATACCAGTTCAGGGTATATATTTGCCACATTAGGGGGGGGGGTAGGGGGAAAGTTTAAACTTACCTCTCATTTGCATCAGAAATAAATTTTACACCCACCCTCCTTAATGTGCAAATATAAACCCTGAACTAATATATATATAGGGGGGAGGGGGGGGTCAAAGTCATTTGCAGCAACAAAGTGATTATTTTAATTGGAAGGAGAGCACAAAAAAGGCATTGAATGGTTATGTTCACTTTATTTGTAAGTCAACAATAAGAACAACAACAAAAATTACCAAACTATAACTAGGCTATGTATACATCAAGTCCTAGATTAGGAGACTACTGGGCTACTCATATTTAAGAAAGATACATTTTAGTCAAGATAGGCCTGTCCTCTCCAAATTTAGGCACTGTCAGAGTACAGGGGTCCTTACCCTGGTAAATTTTCAGCAGTTCATATTATTGACTTACAAATAAAGTAGACATACCACTCAATGCCTCTTTTATGCTCATTACTAATATAATAATCATTTTTGTTGGAAATGAATTTTACCCTTACCCTTATATAGCCTATATCAATTCAGGGTATATATTTGTACATTAGGGGGGTGGGGTTGAAGTTTAATTCTGATGCAAATGAGAGATAAGTTTGAACTTTACCCTCACCCTTCTAATGTGCAAATATAGATCCTGAATTGGTATATATAGGGGTGGGGGTAAAATTATTTCCAACAAACGTGATTATTATATTTGTAATGAGCATAAAAAAGCACCAAGTGGTAGGCCTATGTTTACTTTATTTGTAAATCAATAATATGAACTGCTGAAAATTTACCCATATTCTATACACAATGAACTTTCAATAGTCTGACTCTTTTCTACTATCCTATTATTGTAATAGTAAACAAGCAGTGAAAAGGAAGCATATATAAGTTCATTATGTGGAGGGAATGAGTGGTAAAGTTTTATGATCAACATTTACAAATGATAAAAGTAAGGGATTGGCAATGCTAAAATGACACCCAATCCACTCTTCAGGTGGTAACCTAGCTGATAAACTTTAGAGAAATGTAACCTAAATGTCTGAGTGAGGATTAGTCTACTGTCTCACAAGCTGCTAGCAATAAGACCTGCATATAAACTTTAATCTATGCAAAATTCTAATTTAGCTACTTTTGGCTACCTTGGAAAGGGGTTAGGTTAGGAAAATGAAACTTTCAGGAATGGGTCTACAGGCTAAAGCATGTCTTGGGAAGGTATTTTGAAGTACCTACCTCTACTTCTTCTCCCTCTAGATGGTCCTGAAATTGGCCAGGTACCTATTGAAATTTTGACAAAAACAACATTTTACCTTAATTTTCAGTTATCAGTTTCTTTGGCTTTAGTTTCTGAAAATCCAATTCCTGTTATTTGGGGTGAGCAATGTTATTTTGAATATTAAAGTCATTGGGTCTTTATACTCTATGCAACAAATATTGTCATTTACTCTTATTTAGAAAGCACTATAAAGTCTAGCAAAAGACAATATTGTGTTTTCTTTAAACATGGAGAATGATATAAAGTCTTCTGTATAACTTTTTAAGCATAAAATTATTATAGAGAAGTATGAATAAAGTTATACAGAAGACTTTGTTTTTCTTATTTAATATATGATCCACTAAAATGTCATAAAGAAGAAATTATATTACCCCACTGATACATAGACAAAACAACAAAAAGTCATACAGATGGACTTTTTATAGCCTAGCCCTACACAATTTCATATATAGAGCAGCCTAAATAAAGTCATACAGATGACTCTTTATGCCTCCTGCTATCATAGAGCAAACATAAATAAAGTCATACAGATGGCTTTTTATACCTCATGCTATTATAGAGCAAACTTGAATAAAGTCTTACATATGACTTTTTTATGCCTTTCTTTTATAGAGCAAACTTAAATAAAGTCATACAGATGACTTTTTATACCTCCTGCTATTACATAGAGAAAACAACCAAAAAGTCATACAGATGACTTTTTATAGTCTAGGCCTGCATGATTTTATTTATAGATCAACCTAAATGACTTTTTAATATAATTTCTCATACAGATGACTTTTTATATGATGATTTTTATGCTCCTGTTATTATAGAGCAAATATAAATAAAGTCATACAGATGACTTTTTATACCTCCTGTTATTACAGAGCAAACAAAAATAAAATCTTACAGATGACTTTTTATACCTCATATTATTATAGAGCAAACATAAATAAAGTCTTACAGACAACTTTTTATATCTCAGCATGTTGTACAGTTTTGTGCCAACCTCTTTCCCTGCTGTTCAATTTATCATTAAATCTTTCTAGACTATCTCAGGACTAGAAAACTACACATATCATTCCAATTTTTAAAAAAGATAGAAGGACCTTGCTGAAAATTATCAACCCATCAGCAGTTGTTAAGGTTCTTGAAAGAATAATCAACTCTCCAGTTGTCAAACACCTTGAAGCAAACAATGTTTTTACGTAGTTCACAACATGGCTTTCCTCTCTCTCTCTCTCCTTCTGGAAGATCTGTTGACACCAATCTCCTTGAATCATATGATCACATCACCAAGTTGCTTGATATTGGGGTGCCTGCTGACAGGGGCATTGCAAGACTCAATTTCATTGGGGGGGGGGGGGCAATTTTCATAAATTTACCAAATTGATACTGATTTATGCTGAATTTTCTGCAGAAATCAAGAATTTTGCAAAATTTCAGGCAATTTTGCAAAAATTTATGCTGAAATTTTTGCCTTCTGCAAAGACTTTACCAAATAAACCAAAACTGTTGGACAGGTGGCACTCCTCCCCACCCCTTCTAAGGACACCCCTGCCTGCTGACATGATTCTGCTTGACTTTTCTAAAGCTTTTGAGAAAGTTAGTCACAATCAACTTGCAATTAAATTATGCACAGTAAAGCTTGAAGAGACATCTCTGCTCTGGATCCTTGATTTTTTTTATTTGCAAAATCAATATGTTCAGTTATTTGACAACTCTGGTAATCATATTCTTTCTTCCTCAATGTGTGTTCAAGTGAAGTTCCATGGGAAAATGTCTTGGGTCCTACACTATTTAAAATCTTCATTAATGATGCTCCTTCTATTATCAGCAGTAAATCAACTCTTTAAGCAGATGACCTGAAGCTTCTTGGACCAGCTTTGTCCTGTGAAGGTCATTCCCTGCTACAAAATAATCTTCAGCTGTTGGACCAATGGGCTGAGGCTTGGCTTCTTGAATTCAATGTTGCCAAATGCCATACCATTCACTTTGGCAAACTGAATCCTTACCACTCTCATTTTTTCTTAGGCCACCCACTCTCCTCTGTAAATAATGAGCAAGATCTTGGTGTCACTATTGACAATGAACTGAAATTCAGCACTAATGCTAAGAGGTCTGCTACTGGGGCTAGTTCAACCTAGGGACTGATTAAGCATACTATTTCCTATCATTCCCCTAAAGTCATCAGTCTTCTCTATAAGGGACATGTGCATCCTAAGCTTGAAGCTGGAATGTCCCTTGCCTCTCTATATTTTAAAAAAGACATAATAAAGTTCTTAAAGATGTGCAGATGACATATAAAGTGTCATCTGCATTACTTTATTCATAATTGCTCTATAATAGTGTAAGGTATAAAAAGTCATCTGTATGACTATTCATGTGTTCTCTATAATAGTGAGATATATAAAAAGTCATCTGTATGGCTTTATTTTTGCTTGCTTTATAATAGCATGAGGTATAAAAAATCATCTGTATGACTTTATTTGTAGATAACCCTGTTATTTGAGTAGAATTTTAAGCCATATCAATGTTGTTTTTTTTTTTCAAAATTTAGGAAATGTATTTGCATATCTTTAAAACCTTATCATTTGGGATTCAGTAAAGTTGTGAAGCTGAAAACAATTTTGTTGGGGCATAAATTTAGAATTGTGGCTCCTGATAAGGAGACATGTTAAGAAAACAATTCTTAATTTAAAATATGCATAATGATCCTAGTTAACATATTATCCAAGGGGAGAACCTTTATCATCAAGTCAGTTTTCCTCTAAAAATCCTTCTTTTTCCAGCTTAAAAGAAAAAGTCAACAATAAACCTCAATGCTAAGATGCAATGCATAAATCTTTTGAAATTGCTACTATAATAAATTGTTTTTTATAGATAGCATTCATTCTGGCCAAGTTCAGTGGACAAGTTCCCCACCAAGTCTGTTGATTTTGAATTGAAGTTAGTTTTAGGTTATGTTGTATTAATATTTTTGTATTTTTGCCACTGCTCATTAAAAAAAAAATAGAATTAACTATGACTGGCATGAATGAACACTATCTATAGAACAACTTATTTGGCAATTCATAGCAGCAATTTCAAAAGATTTACACATTTTGTCAGCATGGAGGTTTATTATAATTTTTTTCTTTTAAGCTGGAAAAAGAAAGTATTTTTAGAGGAAAGACTTGACAATAAAGGTCTCTCCCTTGGATAATATGTTAACTAAAATCATTATACATATTTTAAAGTAAGAATTGTTTTCTTAACATGTCTTGTTATCAGGAGCCACAATTCTAAACTTATTCCTTTTGTTGTACTTAATTTAAGCAGAAGATCTATTTTACAAGGTTTCACTTTTATAGCCCAACACACAGATTTTTAAAGGTCATCAAAGGTCAGGACCTTTTTTACCAAATCATATTATTGATTTACAAATAAAGTGAATATACCACTCAATGCTTTTTTTTAAGCTCTTTACAAATAGCCTATAATAATCATTTTTGTCAGAAATGAATTTTAGCCCCCTTCCCTATAGGCTATACCAATTCAGGGTATATATTTGCACATTAGGGGGGTGGGGGGGGGGGAAGTTTAATCTTACCCCTCATTTACATTGGAAATAAAATTTACCCCCACCCTCCTAATGTGCAAATATATACCCTGAATTGGTATAAATAGGGGTGGGGGTAAAATTCATTTTCAACAAAAATGATTATTATATTTGGAAAGAGCATCAAAAAAGGCATTGAGTGGTATTTTACTTTATTCATAAGTCAATAATATGATTTGGTAAAAATTTACCCCATAGTTTAGCCTGTAGACCCATCCCTGAAAGTTTCATTTTCCTAACCTAACCCCTTTCCAAGATACCCAAAGTAGCTGAAGTAGAATTTCACCTTAATCTATTATCCAGAAAAAAATACCTGTATAACATTATTAACTTCTTCAATTGACTCAGTCATAAAGGCCATAATCTGATCTGGATTTAGAACCTTAAATTCGAAGTCATCAGAATCACCCTCTTCTGCCATGTCTTTTGAGCAAGTTGCTTCAGATGATGGTTCCATAGCAAAATCTTCGTCCTCGTCACTAGAATTCCCACTATCATCATACATATAATCATCAGAATCCATATTTTGTAAGATTTGGACACAAGTTACTTAAGGGTCAAATTTGTATTTTGTTTTGATAATGATAACAGTGAACTGTTTACGATGCCATCTATTAAGCTCGCACTAATTATTATTATAAAGGACGGCTTTGAATATTTAAAATGGCCACGAAAAGGAAAAATTAAAAAAGAAGGAAATTTTGGAACCATGTCTACTCGACTTGCAGACGAACGAGGGACCGGGATTTTTCATATTTTGTGGACTTTACTTAATGTTAAAGATGTTCTTAGGGGGTTGGGGGCAACCTCGGCACACTACTGCTACAAGGCATATTAGTGTTACAAATGCCAAAAAGGGATTTTCTTTGTTTTTCAAGATGGGGGACTGTAATTCTCTTGCATAAATTTTTTTTAAACCATTCTTACAATGGTGCAATTTTTCGATCGATCAGACACCAATTTCGAAGTACTTTTCTTTTCTTTTCGTTATAGACTTTTATTTTTAATGTGAACGGAAAAATAGTTACCATTCCTGAATCACTGTCAGATGGCAATTTTTTCTCATTATGCATTTTTTTTCAAACAAGTTTTTCAACTTTTGCTTACAATGGGATGGGGTGGCCTCTTACTAGGTTGCAGCAGCTGCTGCAACCATGATACCTGTAGCTGTTGTCTTAGGTTTACATGCAGCTGTTGGCTTAAATGTACCTGCAGCTGTTGGCTTAGTTGTACCTGTAGGTGTTGGCTTAGCTCTACCTTCAGCCGGTGGCTTAATTTCAGACAATATTCGGGGTAGGGGGTATTTTCGGGGGGGGGGGGGGGTAAACATCAGCTCCCATGGGGACCATTGACATAATTCGTCCAGAGATTATGAACCGGCCTTGGATTGGGGTCAAAAAGGGACTAAACATCATTCGTCTGAATAAAGTGATTCGAGTGGATGTGGGACGGTACTTATTAGTTTTTCTTATCAATTCATTCTTCATGCAAGCGATTCCATTGAGAAAATAAT
Source organism: Artemia sinica (assembly GCA_027921565.1). Classification (NCBI taxonomy): domain Eukaryota; kingdom Metazoa; phylum Arthropoda; class Branchiopoda; order Anostraca; family Artemiidae; genus Artemia; species Artemia sinica. The sequence goes on along the minus strand of JAPEVW010000143.1, from coordinate 31,481 downwards.
TTTTTAGTATACAGTGAACTCCTATTCTTCTTTGATCCCAGTTCTTTGTGCTAAAGTTTAATCACCAGTTGGCTGTTTTCTGCATGTTAAAAAAGCTTTCGGTTAAAATCTAGTTTAACTTAACGTTTAAAGCGGGCGGTACCGTAAAAGACTACTTATATATATGAAACGTGCACAGGAGAAGGGCATCACCCAATCCTGAAACTGGATTTTTTTTTTAATCTTTGGACACTCCTTATTCAAATTAGAAAATAAAATTTGTTTAGTTTTTAACCTTGCCCCCCCCCACCCTGAAAAAAAATTCCTTGGTGCGTGCTAGTGTGGGATGTTTCTCATCGTTTTTTTTTTTTTAATTATGCAAAATTAATTTTTCTATTATGTTAACTATGTGGAGCCAGCATAAAATAGAGGCTCTTCTGATATACATATTGTTCCAAAACTACAATTTTTTAGCATTTCGGTTACTGTCCGCACTGGTTGCTCTTGACTTGCAATTCGTTGCCCAAAAAACTGTTGATCTATGAATTACGTTTTCTTACCTTATTTTCTTAGTACAGGTGGCAAAATTACCCCCCCCCCCCCTCTATGGGCACCCTCAGTGAATAGCAATAAATGGAAAAGTACCTATAAGGAAGGAATCTTTTGTCTTTGTGTTTTGATCTTTTGTGTCTGTCTTGAATCAAACTTATGGAATTCTGAGGCAGAAACAGACCCACTTTCTCGCTTGCTTCTAAGGCTTCTATTTTTTCTAGTAGATAGACGTCAAGAAAAATTCGGAGAGTCTAAGCCACTGTCGTTGGCGTTTATGGAGCCAGATTTTATATAAGCACTAGGAAGTTCGACAGTAACACAGTTCAAGGTCTTTAATTTCTCATTCATTCCAACTAGATCAACTATCCAGGGTGTGACAATATTAATTGATTTAAATGACGGTAGGAAATTTGACGCGTGCTTCGAGATCGAAACTTTCCCTTTGTTTATACTATTTATTTGGTAGGTAACTTCACAAATTGATGGGGGATATTCGTGACCACCACCGTGAATGTTTTTGATATGTCCACCGACTGCTGATGGCACAGGAATTCCCCTCGTCATCAGAATCAGCATTAGCTAAAACATATATAATCTACTCTCTTTAAAAGAAAAATAATTGTGTGTATGTTACCGTGACTGTCCGAAATTTGTGAATGACGACATTCACCGGTGAATGTCCAAAATACCTTTTTTTTCTCCTTGGATTTAGTCAGCATTGCCAGTAAATTTTTTCAAATTAATGCAAGGTTTGATAATGACAGGTTAGATTTGGTTGGGTTAGCTTAGGTGTTTGACCCATTTCTGATGTTTATAAAATTGAATACAAGCCGAGAAAAAGGAATTTCGGACATTCACCGGCGAATGTCGACATTAACCAGATTTCGGAAATACACAGTAACATATATACATATATTTTTTTTAAATTGGCATCCCGAGATTTTCTGGCCTGAAAAAACGATCTATATAGATCAAGAGTTTGAGAAAATTCGTTTTATTTTGGAAATACTTATTTTAAAGAAAACGAAAGTTTTATTTTGGAAACGCACTTATTGCTTAAATAATATTACACGGATGTGAGACTCTCCTCTTGAGAAGATCTCAAGTGAGAATTCTATTAAAACCACACAAAAAATAATCTATTTTATCCGGAGACAAAAAATAAAATTTATTTTCAACAACATTGCAAAAAAATCTCTTGAAACACTTGAAATACTTGAACAGTTTATTAGTTTAGCACGTTAACTTAAACAAAATAAACTAGAATAAACATATCTTTAAGGGAATAGGATCACATCTTTATTACGAAACTATTTTTTTTAAGAAGGGTTCTAAACAGTACTATAAGTATAAAAAATGTGCGTAGAGGAAGATCCAAAAAACGAAAATGATGGTCCAAGTTGTTACTAATGATTCGTTTGAACAAGAGAAAATTTTTGTTCAACAACTTGGACCGTCAAACGTGATAAGACCAAGAGAACGACCCCAAAAACGTAAATTTATGGTGCAAATGATGCCACAGGGCTGTGAGAATCTCCTCCTGGGAAGATCCTCAGGGAAGAATTCTATTAAACAAAGACAAAAAATAAACGTATTTTCTCTGGAGACAGAAAATAAAATTCGTTCATTGCATATCTTCTTAAAACTCTTAAATGATTTGAAAATTTTATTAGTCTGGCCCGTTAACTTCAAACAATTAATCAAGAATAAATATAACTTGAATGGAATATACGCTTTTTTTTAAAACTTTGTGCTCAGTTGTTTCGTGCCTGCTGTTCGTAACGCTTTAAAGCAACTAAAAATCCTAGATTTGGGTTAGCACAACTTCTTTTCAACCTCACAACTTCCAAGCTCTGTTCCAGAGTAAACCCTTCAGAAATTAAATAAGCCACAGCAACACTTGGAGCTCTAGACACACCCGCGTTACAGTGAACAAAGACACAACCATGATTCCTCGTGACATTTTTTATGAAAGACACTATTTCCTCTAAATATGGTAGTATATCAAAATCTGTTGTATCTAACCATTCATAAGTTTTGTATCCAATCTCATTTTTGAACGAGCATTCAATACTTGAACCAACCAGGTTCACTACATGTGTCACATTTCTTGACTTTAATAGGGCTATATCTGCAGCAACATCCTGCGAACCGATGAAGAATTTGGGGGCTATTTCAGCCAATTCGAGATCAGGTTTGTGATCGACAACAAATCCAAAAGACTTTCCTATATATGAAGATGATGCCTTGTCTTCAATTACTTGAACACCAGAAGCGTATGTAATTCTAGTACTAGTTGGTTTTAGTCCCAGCGCCATCTTCTTTTTAATCAATTCCTCTAAGTCCGACATGTTTATTTATAACTTTTATTTCAACAAACAAACTTAACTCTTTTTGCTCAGCTGTTTCGTGCCTGCTGTTCGTAACGCTTTAAAGCAACTAAAAAAAAAATCCTAGATTTGGATTAGCACAACTTCTTTTCAACCTCACAACTTCCAAGCTCTGTTCCAGAGTAAACCCTTCAGAAATTAAGTTTGGGACTAATTGGTTTCAGTCCCAGCGCAATCTTCTTTTTAATCAATTCCTCCAAGTCCGACATGTTTATTTATAACTTTCATTTCAAAAAAAACAAACTTGACTCAACAATTTACTCATTCTACTTCAATCCAAATGATAACAGAACATGTCTTTAGCTGTGAAAGCTTTCAGCGAAGAAGCTAAAACTGAACATCTAGTTTATTGAATTTCAGTTTCAATTGTAATACTGTCCAACGATTACGTCAACGCTTATTTTCTTAGGGGAAAAATTAAGATTTTCCTGCGAATTAATAGTTGTTTCCTACAGAGTAAATATTTTTCAATTCAGTTGTAGTCAATCAGGCAGCAACCATTATATTTCGAAACACTGTTAAAATGGGAAATGAATGGTACTAAGAGTTTGTTATTATAGTGTTAGGTGCAGCAAAGGTCATGCATAAGAATATTATCAATGCAATTGGAGGACAACCGAAAATATTGAGCTCATTAGCTGTATTAGACTCGCAATGTTGGTAAGATGCTGGCTCTATTTTAACTACTTCCTCTAAATCTGATATTTTTACTTAGAAAGTTTATGTCAACAATATAATATAAATTAATTATACACTGATTCTAGTTCAGTTCAGACTAAAACAAAGCATCAAGTTTATTGATTTCAACTTCTATTTTATTATCTTGATCAACTTGTAATGTTGACTTCATAAAGCCGAATATAAATACTGTTAAGGAATTCACTGTTGGAAATCAAATACCTATTAGCAAACAATTGATTCCAGTTCAAACTGAAAGCAAAGCATAGACTTTTTTTGAATTTCAACTCCTGTTTTAATATCAACAATAACTTCCAACATTTATTTTAAAAAGCTGAATGGATATCTGCCAAGGTATTCAGGCAATTCTGTCAGTATTTAAGCCTGAATTAAGGACCAGCTGATTTAAAATGAAGCGTCAAGTTAATAGAACTTAAACTTCTATTTTAATATCTTCAACAACTTCCAATATTCATTTCATAAAGCTGAATGAATCGCTGCTAAAGTGTTAAGACAATTCTGTCAGTATTTAAACCTGAATTAAACACCAACTGATTCTAATTAATACTAAAACAAAGCATCGTGTTCATAGAGTTTCAGCTTATATTTTAATATCTTCAACAACTCCCAATATTCATCTCACAAAGCTGAATGAATCGCTGCGAAGGCACACGGACAATTCTGTCAGTATTTTAAACGTGAATAAAAGACCAACTGATTCTAATTCAAGCTAGAGTATAGCACCAAGTTTCAGTTCCTATTTTAATGCCTTCAACTACATCCGTTATTGGCTTCTAATGACTAAATGTAACTGCAATAAAGAAATTCAGTGGATTCTATCAAAAATAAGGCTTAAATCAGCAAGCAAGTGATTCCAACTAAAACAAAGCATTATGTGTCCCATCAATTTCACATTTGTTTTTATTATCTTCTACTACCTAAAATGGCCATTTCACAAAACTGGTGACTATTAGAGAATTCAGGCGACTTTCTCAATATAAACTGATTCCAGTTCAGACTTCATAAAAAGCATTAGTTTCATTGAACTTCTTCAGTTTCAGTGTATATTTTAATATCTTCAGCTATTTCAACTTTTGGTTTTGCAGGGTGAAATATAATTACTATTAAGAAATTCAGGCCATTATATCAAACATACAACAAAACTCAGTTATGAGCATTTTTATGAACTGAAAAAAATCACCAAGTTTACCAGTCTCCTTAGTTTCAGCTTTTATTTTAGTATCTTCAACTGCTTCCAACGTTGAGATCTCAAAACCAAACGTTATCACTAGTTAGAAATTCAGTTGATTCTGTCAAAAATAGAAACCTAAAATAGCAATCAACTGATTCCAGTTCAAACTACCTAAAAAGCCCCAGATTTATTGCACTTCATCTGTTTCAGTTTGTATTTTAATATCTTCAACTGCATCCAATGTAGCATTTAGTCCAATGTCAATGTCATAAGGCTTAATGTAGTCTCTTTTAAGAACTTCGGATGGATATTCAACATCAGCTAAGTACAAGGCATAGGCAGGGGCTACAATCCAAGAATCATTCCATGCATATTCGTTGCTTTTTAATACAGCCTTAATTCCCTCTATGGATGCTTTTCCCTTTGCTAGACTTATAAGCGAACCAACCATTCGTCGAACCTAAAAATACAGAAAAGAATAATGAATAAAAAATGTTCCCTCAGCTCTAAGATACAGTAAACACGTCATTGGCACCCATAAGCTGAATTTTAGGGGGGGGGGCTTAGCTGGTCTAATCGGCACTTCCAATGCTGTATAATAGAAATGTCAAAACAAAATATAAAATATAAGGCAGCATCATTCATCCAGGGGGGGGGGGCTGGAACCCCCCCCCCCCCTCATATGGGTGCCCATGAAACACGTTAATACGGTGTATGCCTAAGTTTACGGTATAACTTAAGGAGTAATTTTTTACAGTTAAGTAAATCAACTTTTTGACAGTTAACTTTTGAAGTCAAGTGGGTTCTAGAATCCCTTGAGAGTATGCTAAACACAACAGTGACTGGAGACAATTTGCTAATTCGGAGCTCGACTGATTGAGAGCACACCGTAGTGATTGACAGCAGCTGACCAGGTCCTGCTTAATTCACTCTATGGATGTTTCCCCTTACCATACTTATGAGTGAGCCAGCCTTTTCTTGAACACAATAAGAAGTATGCACAAATAGAATATTCAATTAATAAATAAAGTTCCACTGCCTGAAAATAATCTCTGAAGAATTCGCAACTCCGGATTCTTGTGCAGCTTTTTAGCGCAAATTCTCCTATATAAGACAATCAAGCGCTCTTTTTTCTCATTTTAAAGCTCTATCTCCGTTTCCTCTCTCCCTCTTTTTCCTCCTCTTTGACACTCTTTTTCAGAATATATAATGCTTTTGCTTTTACCGCGCTTATTGGTGAACCAACCATTCGTCGAACTTAGAAAAAAGTATAGGCTATAAATACAACAGGAATAAATTGACTGCTGAGAAATCAAATGGATTAAATTTATTTTTTTAATATTTTGAGTTTTTAGCAATCAGGCACTTGGCCTGAATTTTTTTTTTAGTTCAAAATTGTAAGCCTCTAAAAATAAAGATATATACCCAAAATTTAAAAAGAAGTATCAAATGACTGTGTCGACCTTTGACTTCGTATGTTCAGGTTCCTTCATAAGTCGTGTCTGCAGGAAAGTGCGACGGAATAGGCTTTTACCCTTTCTCCTCCTCCCCTTTGGAAATTAAAAACTGACAAAAAGCACACATAACTTTTTAGTATTCTGAAAATTTTGTACACTTTTCTCGCCTTTCAATGAAGTAAGATTACAGCCCTCTGAAAAAATCCTAGGCTTGCACTCCCCATCCCCTGGAAGAATTTTGTTCGCTCTCTTAGTTACTAAAGCCCACACAGCAAAGGTTTAGTGAATAATTTCTAAGGCCCACGCTACCTCCCCGTCAATGAATTAAATCAAAAATGAAAATTTGTAAAGCTTTTAAGTAATATCTATTATTTATATACTGTATATGTTCATTTTATTTACCCTAAATAAAAGAGAAAGAACTTCTCAATACTGAATACATAAAAAGACATGCGTTTTGAGATATTAAAAGAACCTTGGCGTCACATGAAAATATACATAAAGACATTTCGAACAAATAGTTATAATTTACGCCATTATTCTGCATTATAATTCGCAAAAGCAAAAAACCATAAGTATAAGCTAGCTGTAAATATTAAGGAATTCCACACTTCATAAGAAACTTTTTTCTAAAGACCAAGAATTTTTTCTATAAAAAGAGACAAAATGATTATAAAATCGATAGTTTTGTGAAGCACTGAAAATATTCAATTTTATTAAATCAAATTCTCAAACTTAAATATAAGTCAGCGTAAAACCACACAAAAGGAGAATTAATCTAGAAACAGTTCTTGGATCGAAATATGGCCTAAAATAAGTCCACTTTGGATATATACGGCCATTTCTAGCTTTCAAAACGAAATGACTGTCCAGCTCTTTATCATTTTAGCTTCTAGGGAAAGAACATCAAAGTGGTTAAACATGTCTCACCCTCTTTTGTAATTGTCTGCTTACCGCATGGATAGGCTATGTCTTCCATGTATCTCTCTAATGTTCTCGGTCAGCAAGAAAATTACCTTCTTGGATTTTTTTTTCATTTATTTCAGGTATAGGCTATGTCTCTCATATTTTCTTTCGATGTTTTCAATTGGCAATGAAATTACCTCTTTGGGTTTCGGTTGCTTATCACAAGGGTTCCATTTTCCTGGAATATTTTCAATCGGCAACAAAGTTAACTCTTTGAATTAGACCCTGGCGCCGCGCCGATAAGGGAAGGTCGGCAGCGGCAAGGCCAAAAATAGCAGCGGCGGTGCACCCCCGCCGGTGACATGTCGACGGTGCGATCAATGTTGACCGACAACATTTATGTTTTCATCAGTCTTTCTCAAATCCCAGCTTGAATTTACAACAGATTGGGGCCTATTTATTAGTTAAAAACTTCGCAAGTCGCTGGTTGGACGCTGGTCTTCGTTATTCATCAAGAGAAGTAGAAAGCTGGTAGAAACGAAATGAATGTGGTGTTTCAGAACCCTTGCATAATACTTGAGATAATAGATAATAGATTCGCCGTAGCTTTCAATAAGATCTAAGGAATCTAATTAAAAGGGAGCACACACAAAAGACAAATTAGGCCAGTAGCCTATGAAAAATCCAAAAAACACCCAAGACAATGAACAAGTTCCGATGGGGGGGCCCTGGTCTATCAAAATATTTCTATGGTTTCCCAGGGAATTTGATGTCATTTTCTTCCGTCTTCACTTTAAATTTAAAAAAATAATTAACTTTTTGGCATCCCTGTTTTCAATAAAAAAAATCAAGGTATTATCATTTAAAAAAGATAGCCCCCTACCACTCCCCTCTGGATACCGCCTTGATAGGACACCCTCTCTGCTTTAAATTAAGAAAATAAATAACTTTTTGGCATCCCTGCCTTCAATAAAAAAAAATCGATGTATTTTCATTTAAAAGTGAAACCCCCTACCCGTCCCCTTTTTGGATACTGCCTTGATAGGACATCGTCTCTACTTTAAAAAAAAAAAAAAATCGAGGTACTATTATTTAAATATGACAATTCCCTAGCCCCCTCCTCTCTGAATACCATAGGATACCGTCTCTGCTTTAAGTTAAAAAAATAATTAACTTTTTGAAATCTCTGCTTTCAACAAAAAGAAATTCGAGGTATCATCATTTACAAATTATAAAGGTCGAACAACAAAAATGTCGAAGTTATTCAGATATACCTAAGATTACTGGAAATCTGAGTCATAGATTCGCCATGGCATTCAATAAGATCCAAGGAATCTAACTGAAAGGGAGCACACACAAAATTCAAATTAAGCCAGTAGCCTATAAGAAATCGAAAAAATACCCAAGACAATGAACAAGTCCCAATGGGAGGCCCTGAGTCTATCAAAATATTTCTATGGTTTCCCTGGGAACTTGATATAATTTTCTTCCATCTCCGCTTTAAATGAGAGAATAACTATCTTTCTGGCATCCCTGCTTTCAATTTAAAAAAATTGAGGTATTATCATTTAAAAAAATGATAGCCCTCTATCCCCCCCCCCTATAGGCAATAATATATAATTTTTTCAATAATCATATTTTTGGGGTCACTTCCGTTTCAATCTTCAATCCCACGACTTTGTACATAGTCTATTGCTAAATTTTGTCTCAATAGACAGTTTTTTTTGGGGGGGGGGGGGGAGGAGTGAAGTTTTCAGAAAGAAGATTGTATTTTCTTTAATCTATCAGGCGTTCAATTATTGTGTATTATATACATCTAAAATAGCGAAAGAAAATAAATTCTCCAAACTTACGAATCAGCTGTCGCAACAATCTGTTGACTATCGATTTCAAAGTCCAACTGAACCTGTATAGTGTATGCGTTCCGTTCAAGTTAAAAATAAAATTCTTGACTACGAATAATGTAAGAATCTTTTAGCAATTGGGAAACTGCATTCCAAATGGTTTAATCTCATTTCATAAAGACGATACTTTTGTCAACATATGAAGAACCGTGTATTTTGCAATTGTATCTGTCTGGTTTTCATGCAAAGTAACACAAGAGATGAAAATTAACGAACAAGAGAGTAGTGAAGAATTATGGTATGCAAAGTAATATTTGGCAGGGATAGTCACTAGTTATAAATCACTAGGGGTGGCACCGTGATTGGTGATTTGCGGTGATTCGGAGAACAAATTTCTTTCGGGGTGACACATAGATTTTCAGGGAAATCCCCGAAAATTCGGGGATAGTGCAAGCCCTGCTTGATTTCTAATCAGGAAAATTGAAATACTTAACCAAACGAGAAACGAAAAGCTCCGACTTTGCGGTTGACGCAATAAAGCATTGCCGCAAAACTAATTCAAAGTCAGCCGAACGCCGCCGCCTCTGCCGGTCAACCGGGCCTCTCATTGACGGCGGTCAACCGGGCCTGCGTGTCGCCCAGATGGGCTATGTCTTTCATATTTTCCTACATTATTATCAATTGACAACAAAATTGCATGTTTTCGGTACTTTTTATCTTCATATTTTCAACCACAGTGATTTAGAGACAAACAATTTGTCGACATTCTATATTTACCGAAGATTGTCTAAGATACTAAAAAAGGTGTTGAGCATTTCCAGCCACCGTGCATGAGTATTTCATAACGACTTATGTCCTAAACAGCAACACTTTATGGCTATGTTTCTACTAATAATAAAAGTAACAACTCACTGCAGCACCAAGCCACCCGAGCCCAATTCAGCTGCGCAAGCTCCTCCTCCACTCTAGTCTGTTCAAAGTATTACGTTTTACCACCCACCCCTTCCTCGAAACTCCGATTCCTTTAAATTCCCTCTATGGTTACCCCATTTGGGGACGATGCAGTTTTTTTAGTTCTAGATGACTGGGAAAGAGCATAATCTTTGAAAATCTATCATTCTTCATCCATAAAACGTAGCTTAGGAATTTCAACCGTTCTTACATTGTAGCCCCAGAGAGTGAGATCGAACCTCGTTTTTTTTCGTAAAGGTTATTGTTTAATAGTCGTTCAAACGGACATCTGAAACTCTTCTTAGTCAATTCGTTTAGTGAACCTGGACAAACTCCGGAAATCTTCCGAAGAGGTCAGGTTTCAGAGCCATACTGGACCACTTTCATTAAAGTGGCTTCCGATATTCAAATTTTAGTTGGAAGACTTGTCTTCCAATTCTTCCAAAATTTTTTTCAACTATTAAAAACACCGATCACATTCTTTTACATCTTCACTGTATCCACCATCTTTACAAATTATACAACTCAGGCAAGTGAAACTATACACTTGAACACTTGCTCACACTCATTTATTTTCAAGCTCAAGGGACTAAATATATTATTTATTTTATTTTTAATTCAAAAACAAAAAATTAATTTTTCCAATCCCAAGTGACTAAATCTTCTCGACATCACTTTTCAACCTATTTTCATGCCGGTGACTCCCAAAAACTTCCAAAAATCCATTTCGGAAGTTCAAAAGTCCATTGGAAGTTCAAAAATTCAAAAAAACTGGAAGTTCAAATTCCTTTATCACCTACATTTTTATCTAGAACACTGAAATGATCAATATAATCTAAAGTCTGGAAGAACTTTACCTTACGATTTGATGCCATGTTCTCCCATAACATTTTCCGTGATCCAGAGGACAAAGTCCATCAAATGAACTATAGGACAGATAGGACACACCGTTGCTTAGCTCCTGATCCAGTACCAAAGCAACTACTAACCTTACTTCCTACCTTAACCACAACAATATTATTTTTTTTACATAGAACTATTCTTTAATATAAATATATACTATATCACACATGACTAAGACATTCGGTCGAGCTTTTCTATAAGCTGAATAAAATACTTGTTCATAATCTATAAGACTTTGGACCTGAATTATTAATCTGAGGGTGAAATTTTGGCTGGGGATTTCCTTACTCTTTCCTAAAACCACACGGTTCGTCTCTTGAAACGTTGTCTTCTACATCTCTTGATCACAATGAAGATCGTTGTTGCATTGTCACTTTCGCTTTGTACCTCTTTTGAATCACTATTAAAACCCAACAAGAACAAGAAAGTGCATTATCTTTTTCCAGGGGGAAGGCCGAAAAATAGTTTTGGTTACACGACTGACTGACCGTATCTCAAAAAGTAGCTGTGCAAAAAATTTGGTTCAATCCTGATTTTTAGAGCTATAATGAGAGAAAGGTTGACATGGTTATGATGACACTTTCAGCGGATGACAGGTTGCCAAAGATTGTCCTTTTCCCTCAACCGTCTAGGACCAAACGAGGAGCAGGCCGTCCCCAGCTGGGGTAGAAGGATGTCGTAAGGAATGATTAAAGGGAATACAAAATTACTGGGAGGGTGTATAGATGGAGGCTTTGCATAGTTTGGGATGGAAGAGGAGCGTGCGTAGCTGTGTTTGCCTCAGCCGGCTTGGTGATGCTGTGAGTTGTTATTACTATTATTAGTAGTAGTAGCAGTAGGGGAAAGGCGCCTTACAAGCAGCAAATGTAATCTTCAGGAAGCCTTGAAAGTAGCTCATTCGGTCGGTTTTATGGCCTTTTGAACATTAAAAAGCACCAATGAAGACTGAGGCTGACAGTGAGAACAAAAAAGGACGGATGACTGAATAAAAAGCTATAATGAAATCATTATTTAACATTTTTTATTATCACCATGACATTTTGAAAATTCTTTTTTTTTTCCTGACTAGTGCTATTATATTGGCTCCTTTTTTTCTTTTCTTTTTTGTGTTTATTGACTCTAAATGGGAATTCAGCCCATCTACACTTGTGATGAATATTTTTCATAAGTAAATCTTATTTGGTAAAAACTATAGTAAACCATAAATTTATAGTAAACTTGTAATAAAGTAATACATTTATAATAGATAGTCCAATCATGAAAGTGTAATGTTTTTCTTTGTGGGGAGCTGTGTTTATTTTTTTTTTTTTTTTTTTTAGGTGTGTACTTGTGTGAATGAGGAATTCTGTGATGCGAACCGAATTTCAGTTTGGCAATGAAGAGTTACAAATCTCTTTAAATATACATCCATATTCTAGTTACTTTTCTGAACTAACCTGAGTTCTTAGAAATCCTTTTCCCTTGACTTTGATATCTAATATAGTAATGTCTTTATACATTGAATCCCAAACAGGTTCCATAAACGGTTTCCCAGGAGTTATATTCAACTCGTCAATGCATCGAAGAGTTAGACTGTCCTTGGGGATTTTCTTGGAGGCAAACGACCGGAAATCATGTAGACCCAGAAAGCAAGAAGCTCCTTCTTGAAACTTATCAATATCGAAGGGAGAACTAAAAATAAACAATTAATTACATAAATAAAAAGGGAATTCGCGTAGCTTTGGAGCAAGTCGTCCAATTACGATAGAACATGAAGCTCCTTCTCTTCAAAATAAAACATTTTATTCTTGCATTCATCTCAGGCCTGTCTATTCATGTCTGAAAACAGCAATTTTACAAGATTTTCTTTCTGTTGTTTCTAATTTATAAGGTTTTTAGGGTAGTAACGCATTTTCGCCACTGTTGCCATGTTGAACGATGGAAATAAAACTTATTTATTTATTTCCCTCAAAATCGAGGATTATACAAAGTACATAAATTAAACTGTAAAAAATAGTTCAACAAATAAAACAAAGCAACAATTTATAATAAGCTTAAAAATATAAATGAGTAAAATACATTAAATAAAAAAAAAAAAAAAAATTAACATTCCAAAACATTTCTTTAAATTCCGGAAAAAACGTGAAAAGTTTACTCATAGAGAGAGTATTTTCAGACTTGTGGTTAAAGTCATCATTTATGTTAATTTAAACCAATTCCAATGGGTCTTTAATTCCAATTTCGACACTAATTCAGTGTTACTAAACAAAACAAGCAACAATAAGTTAAATTTGACTGCACCTTTCGTCAAAAAAAAAAAAAAAAAAAAAAAAAAAAAAAAAAAAAAAAAAAAAAAAATCCAACATTAAGAATCAGTTGATTTACAAAGACAATTGAACCTTCAGAAGAAAGCATTACTTTCTCAAGCAGTTTGATGCAATATTTTTTCAGTTGATTTTTCAGGCACTACTTTCTTTTTTTAATTTCGTACCTGCTATTGCCAAAAATTGAATAATTGTATGAGGTCTTTTTTTTTAAATTGAAGTAACAACTTTTTCTGATTTTTGTAAGGTGCATTTTAATGTATATATTTATATTTCAAGCATTCATTATATTTAGGTATATATTTATATTAAGGTATTATAAATATGGTATATTTTAAGGTATAATTTTTGTAAGGTATATATGGCTGTTTCAGCTTCCACTTAACCATTTCAAACAGTCATTTCATTGTCCATTCCTTGGTTATTTAAGATACATTCCTTGGTAAATGTCCTGTATGGTAAATGTCTGTCCTTGGTAATTTAGTATTCATTTATTTGTAAGCCTATAGGACTTACATATTTTATGTTGTATAAAGATACCCAACATAAAATAAGAGAAACTCAGCCAACATAAAGCAAAACAAATAACAAACACAATGGAAAAAAGAAAAGTATTAAGAAACCGTGAGAGACTAAAGAGGCCAACTCATTGTACTGTTGGCTTCTTTGACCCAAAATCAATGTAACTGAAAATAGACCCATTAGGCTTTGGCTGTTAATTTAATAGCCTCCAATAGTTTACCCTTCCCCCTTTCTGTGACACCTTTAGTAGGATAGACGCCAGAACCTCAGGGACGTAATTTGCTGTGGGGCAGGGGGAGGGGCAGCTGTCCCTATCACTCCTCGATTTGCCCCTCTCCCCCAGCCAAAATTTAGATTCTTCAAAAATATTGTCAAAACTAATATGAGCCTGCATAATTCAAAGCCTCAACAGAAACAGATCATAATATATATGTATATATTAGTATATATATATATATTTATATATATTCTTTAGTATATATATATAAAGTATCTTACATATACTTCCACATGGTACCCAAATGGCTCATTTTTCAGTTATTACTATCATTTTCACTTTATTTGGGAAAATTGATCCTACTTTGCCCCCCCCCCCCTCCCCCAGGATTTTGATGAAATTACGTTACCGGTATCTGAATTAAAAAATAACCCAAGTTCATTAGCCCTGCAGAGTGGACAAATACCCTGCGCTTCTTTCCAATCTCCGACCAAGAAAATCACCATAGAGGTGCAAGCAATTTGTCCAAGTTAGATGCAAATCCAAATAAAATTCAGTGGAGAAACTAACTAAGATAAATTGGAACCGAAAGCTATTTTCACTTGCTTATACCAAGTTTACTGCTCGCAAATTACCTACTTTAACCCTCCGGCATTAATTTTCTTATGTCTTGACGCTTTTTTAAAGACGTTCAAAAGACATTTCTGGTTTTTCTTAGGCCCCAATCACAGTCTTCAAGGAAAAATAAAGTCAGTTTTACCGAGAAGGTGGACTATCCCAACGAACCCAGTCTTGTTGGATGATTTTTCTTGGGTGAATAGATTCTGAAACACACATCTTACCAGTCTTTCTCCCTACAAAAGCTATCAAAAAAATCACAATTTGGGTACACTTTTATGTTGGATCCAAATTTTAAAAAATCAGAATGAAGACTTACTTAGCAAATCTATTTCTCCCCTACCTTGCCCTATATTTACAAAGACACTTTTGGTTTCTCATTGAAATAACTGCAAAAAAAATAAATCCCCCCTAATTTTGACAAATACATTTTTTTGTATTCAATAAAAAAATTGGATAATAAGTCCTTGCCCCCCCCCCCCCACTGTACTTTCATGAATTGGCACCCCAAAAGTCCAGTATCGAAGAGAGGTTGTTTAACCTTAAGCGCCCAGTACTACAGCCTCTTCAGGATCAATAGATCCTGAAATGATGCTTTTGTCTGTCTTCCTTTAGGCATATCACATTTTTTAGCCAAATATTCACTGCTTGAGTACATATCGTATGTCTAAAAGACACTAGCCTTAGAATTTAGGCTAAACCGTCACCCAGAAATCACCAAACCATTCATCCCGAGCTACTTTTACTACTCTCCCAGAGAACTTTTCGGCAGCTCGCTGGGAATTTTTCAAACACTGGGCTTGCGGTGACTATTGTGTTAGATGTACACATCTCAAACATACAATTCACAAAAATAAAACAGAACTAGTGGTCCACACATCTGCCATTCAGTAGGAGTCTGTTCATTCAAAAGTGAGGTTATTCTTTTATCCATAGTTTTTTTTTTATCCGTGATCTCTCCATACTGCAAAAAAGCACCCTTTTTTGTATCTTTAGTAACCCTTTCGCAACTCGGGATTACAATTTGTTTCCAATTGGCAGTATAATCGAATACGGTCACCAGCGCTTCCTTGCTTGCATAATAACTTTCATTTTATGGCATACACTCCCCCACCTATAGTAGTCTTTCACAAACAAGCAAAAAAAAATTAAAGACGAAGGTTTGGTGTTTTTTCCCTTTCGGTTAAATTTTCGTTTTAACAATTTGAAACAATGATTTCATTTGTCCTGTCCTTGGCAATTTAAGATAAATATATATGGCTGATTATATATGGTACCTATGGCTATTTCAGTTTCCTCTTAACCAGTTCAAAGAATTTGCCCTGTCCTTGGTACAAGCATTTTGCTCAAAGTTAGTTTCAAATCCAAAAAAAAGAGATTCAGTGGAGGAACTAACTTACGATAAAATTGGAACCGAAAGCTATTTTCAGCTGTTTAAAATCAGTTAATACTGGCAAATTCCCTACATTAACCCACCTACTTCAGATTTTGTGTCCTGGGGCTTTCTTTTAAAATTTTCGAAAAATATTTTAGATTTTCTTTTCTTACAGGTTTTTCATCACACCCTTCAAGGGAAAATAAAACTCAGTCTTATCGAGAAGTTGGTGGATCCCAACGAACCCAGTCTTCTTGGATGATTTTTTCGTCGGGAAAATAGATTCTGAAGTACAACTTTTGCCAGTTTTTCTTCCAACAGAGGCTCTCGAAAAAAATTCACCATTAAAGTGACTATCTATGTTGGATCCAAATATATACATATAAAAAATATAAATAGAATATAAGAAATCAGATGGAGGTCCACTTAACATAAAACTGGAGCCCAAAACCTATTTTCATCATGGAGAAGGGGATTGTCCCGCTAAGTTGTTCCTTCCTCCCTCTGGATTTTGAAAAAAAATTTGGGGGGATTATTCATGGAAGAAAAAAAATTGAAGAACATATTTTTTGGTATCCAATAAAAAAAGGTGGAACACAAGTTCTTTCTCTCCCTCCCCTACACTTTCATGAATTGGTGATCCAAAAGTCCAGTCTCGGCGAAGGATTGTTGAATATTAAGCGCCAAGGACTACCGGTTCTCTGGAATCAATAAACCCTAAAATCAAGGCCGTATTCAGGGGAGGGCTTAGGGGGCTAGCACCCCCTCTTCCCCGAAACATTTCTTCCCCCGAAACTCGTAAAAACAAAATAAAAACGGAGAAAAACAATTATTTTAAGCGCTTTTAAAGTTTTTTTAGAAACCCCCCCCCCCCCCCCCCCCCAAAAAAAAAAAAATCCTGGATAAGGCCCAGCTTCACCACTTGAGTGCACCTCGTACGCCTAAGAAACATTAGCCCTAGAATCTTGGCTAAACCGATACCCAGAAATCGCCAAACTATCGATCACAAGCTACTGGTAACTCCCAGGGAGCTTTTTGGTAGCTTGTGGGAAATTCTCAGAATCAGGGAATAGGAAGGATTGAATGAAATGCAAGGCAGCTTGAAACTCTTTTCATGAGATTATTATAGATGGCGATAATAAAAATATACTTATTGCTGAAAGTCCCTCTTTGTTTCGTTTTTATTTTTGCATTTGATTCTATTCTCACAATTTGCTCCCTAATTTTTATGCCTTTCATTTTTCGAATGTCCCATATTATGTTTGGCTATAGAATTTATTTATGTGAACTTAATTTAACAAAAGAAAAAATATGAATATGACAATAAGTGCCAATTGACGTGTGGAAAATTTTACCGTCAAAACGAGCGAGCAATGAAGAAAGTTCAGTGCAAGTTACTGATAATTTCAGCACTCTCCCACGTGTGGGTATAATTTGCCCCACTTACTACAGTCTTTCAAAGACAATTAAAAAAATTAAAGATGAAGGTTTGGTCTTTATCCCTGAATCCGACGCAGGTCCTAGTAGCAGCAGAAGATATTCTACAACACCTCACGACAAACTGGTGGCTAGCGCTCCCAACGCACACCACTGGTTCAGAGAAAATCAAATATTTATTAGTTTCCAGGTGAAAACGAGATCAATTACTTTTTTAGCGACGTGAAGGACAAATGTGTCTGCTTATTTGTACTGCAAGTGCATCAATTGGGGGAAAAAAAAGAAGACGCAACTGAGGCATCTTTTAATGTTTCAGGATTATTACTGAAATTAAATAAAACTTACGAAGATGGTGTATTAATGAAAGCTGCATTTTTAAAAGCTACAGTTTTATCATTTAACAGTTTTGAAATCAAAGCGAGATAATGTCTGCTATTCAATGGGAGCAACTGTCCGCAAATGCAGTTATGAGAAGAGTTGAATCAAAGAGTTCTGATGTGATTTCACAGTCTAAAAACTATTTAGATCCCTGCGGTTATTTTCCATACAGCTTAACATAGCAAGGATCTTCAAAGACTTCTTATAACAACAAAGAACATTTTGCAATTCTTTAAGACTTGAAAAACCACTTCAATCAACGCTTTCAAGACTTCAGAATATGTTCGTTGTTGCAGAACTCATCACATCTCCTTTTGTATAGACTGATACTGATGTATTCTCTGCTTGAATCATGCAACATTTTAAAGGGGAAAACACTGCAACGAAGATGGGAACTGGTTGATTTTCAAAGAAATTATTTAATCAGTAATCATTAACATCACTCATTTCAAGCAATGAAAATATTTGTCCTTCAATTCCTAACCAAAAATAACAGTTTTGGTTCAGGTTGGCTTACAAATAAAGAAAATATTCAGCTCAGAAATGTGAGATTTCGTTTTGAAGTCTGAAATTCCTTACAAAGAACTACAGGAACCGGTTGACTGACGAATATTTGGACAATTACATTCGAATGGTCAGTACAACACATGAACCTAATACTTTAAAAGATTCTGATGACAAAATAAAGTGCCACCTCTCACATTAAACTATGTTTTTCTGATTCAGATATTTGTTAAAGTGTTAACATAAATTACCGATGTATAAAGAGCCCGTATGCAAAACTGAAGTTGTAACGACATCAATAATGGTTTAGCTATATCATAACCCTATAATATAGGAGGCTAGGGAAAAAATTTAGGAAATTAAAAATGTCTCAACCTACCAAGGGAAATTAAAACCTTGTGTCTTTATATCTTACACACCAATTTCATAACCCCATAATATACCAGGCTAAAGACGAAATTCAGAAAATTGAAGATGTTTGAAGATACCAAGGAAAAACCAAAGGTCTTGGAGGAAACAATTATTATTCAGTGGGAAAATGTATAGAGAATGCTTTGCAGAATTATACAGCTATGAAGCTTATTTTTGGAATTATACAACTATAAAGCATTATAATTAATACTTCATAGCTGTATAATTCCAAAGATTCTGTATAATACATTTCCCACTGAATGCTAATTGTTTCCTCCAAGACCCATTTCTAGATGAATGTAACCCTAAGTATTTAGTTTTAGAACTACTCTTGTCTCAGCTCCTAGGAAATAGGAGTTTTCCTAAATCTCATCTATATTATTATGCCAGATGCACATTGCCATTCCGTCACATAAGCTACTTAATATAAGCATGTTAAATTGTTTTCAATGTATTTAATTAATTGATAATTTATTTTTTGATTATTCTTAACTTATTCTTTAATTATCATTAGTTATTCTAATTCAATCACTATCGTTTAATCATCATTATTTCGTCATTTTATTTTTTATTTATTGTTATTTCATTAATTCATTAATAATTTAGTCATTATTTTCATTTATTAACTGCGCCCTCTACCTTATTTTAATAAAAAAAAAATTTCAAAAATGATTATAACCGTTGGATTATTTATTTTAAAATTTGCACTCTAAAAATTCTGCGCCTGGTGCAAGTGCTCCTCTCCAAAACCGCCTCTTGTACTTATTTATAAGACTAACAAGACTAACTAACATAAGACTAACTAACAACAGACTAACCTTACTACATGCAACCTACTCCATTCCACAATTGGTAATGTTTTGCCACTCAGTCTAGGATTCAAAATTGAACTATTTTCATAAACTCCCAGACGATACAAATATGTCCTTGAGGAGGCTGAATATCTACTGTGAAAATCTTGCGATACGGGAAGAACTTCGCGTATTCTTATTTCTGCTTCAACCTCTTCAAAGTATTTGTTCAATGCTGAAAAAAAAAAAGAATTTCTAACATGAAAATTAAACAGGAAATTTTCAAGTTTAAATCACAACATGATCTAATGAAATTTGGAAGCATAACTACCTCCCGAGAAATTATAATGTTGGTAGACTCCGGGATGAGAATTTGAGAGAAACTTTCCAGGAACAGCTGAATACTAAACAGGAGAGTTTAAAATTTGACAATGTAGAAGATGGATGGAATAATTTTAGGAAAACAGTTTGTGAAGTTTCTGACGGTGTCTTAGGAAAGAAAGTTAGGAACGCAACTAGGAGTATTAGTGAAAGGGGTTTTTACAAAAATTATCTGAGCGATAGATCAAATGAAAACAAGAGGAATGTATAGAAAGTGGAGAAAGCACTAAAATATGAACTAAGGACGTGTGAAGTGGAGACCACGGATAAAACAGCTGAGGATCTGGAAGATGCCGCTAGACAGCATAATAGTAAAATATTGTACTGGCATCTTAACAAATTGAGAGGGAGTAGTCAATCCGGACATATCCCAGCTAAAGATGAGAACGGGGTCAAATTAGTGATAAGGAAAGAGTTACAGAGATGGGCAGAACACTTTCAGAATGCGCTCAACCAAGACAGAGTTGCAAGGAAAGATATAAAGAAAAATGAAAAAGATTGTGATACCTTGGATGTGAAGGAAGATTGTTTTGTGAGGAGAATTAGCAAAGTATCAAAAGGATTAAGACATAATAAGGCTCGGGGTGATGATAGTGTGGTAAATGAGTTTCATGGATATGGTGGCTCTGAAGTTAGAGATAAGTTACTGAAAATTATGAATATGATTTCTGAAAATGGGGAAGTACCTAGCGATTTTAGGAAAACCCTAATTAAACCACTGTATAGGAAAGATGATAAGAACTAGTGTGGTAGTTATCGAGACATTAGCCTGGTCTCTGTAAGTAGCAAATTACTTAATAATATGATACTTTTTTAGACTGAGAGAGGCTGCAGACAAAGCTATAAGAGAAGAACAGTGCGATTTTAGAAAGAGTAGAGGATGTATCGACCAAATTTTCAGTCTTAGGTTAATAATTGAGAAGTGCCTGAGTTATCAAAACACCTTAAGTCCTCGGTTTATAAATTATGAATAAGCGTTCAATTCTGTTCATAGAAGAGCTTAGCGAAGGTCTTATCCTTGCGTGGTATACCAAACAAATAAATTGAAGTGGTGGTGCTATGCATGAGAATAACACTGCTGCGGTTAAGGTAGGAAATGAGGTTAGTAGCTGGTTTCGTATTAAATCAGGAGTTAAGCAGGATTGCGTACTATTCCCTTTATATAGATAATTTTGATGGACTTAAGGAGCACAGGAAAGGCAATGGGACACCACAGAATCAAATGGGGAGGAAAAAATTTCCTGGAGTTAGATTATGCTGATGATTTAAGCATCCTAGCAAAATAAATGAACTTTTAGAGGTTTTGCGAGTTCAGGGATCTAGATTAGGTTTGAAAATTAATGAATGTTAAGAAGACTAAGTCGCTAAGGCTAGGAATGGGTGAAGATAAAAAAGGTGACGTTGGGTAATGACAGTATTAGCCCAGATATGGATTCATTCAAGAAAAACCTGATAATTTTCACGGACTTGATATGTTTTCTAGTTTCTCATTTCGTTTGAGAATTGCGAGAGGCTTGCGCCTGTTTTTCTCATTAAATGATTATTAATCATTTAACGAGAAAAAGATAATATTAACTTAATAAAAGAAAAACACTTTTTTTTAAGATAAATTTAACGAGAATATAATAATAATAATTATTAAGCATTATTATAATATTCAATACTAAGACGCGACTAGGATAAAAATCGCTTTTCAGACACGACTATCCACAATATTTTCAAAAAATCAGGTGAAACTTGCACGAATTTTTAGAAATTAGAAATTGATCTGATCTTTGAAGCTATGATAACTGAACTACTTTCTTTAAAACATTAAAGAGCTTGTGCAATTGTTCTTCTTGTGCAGAAGCAATTGTTTGTCGTGTATTATTTGCAGCTGCTTGTTGATGAAACAATCAATCTTTCAATAAAAATGTTGGTATTCATATTATGAATTCATTAATATCGTCTTATTCGATTCTGTACAGGGATCTTACTCTTTGGAATATTATAAATGAAACATGAAATATATCGAGAATTTATACTGTTTTAGATCTACTATTCGTATGCTGTTTTAATGTAAATCTATCTTTTAAATATTTTTTGCTTTTGAGAAGGGTGCTATTAAGGTATTATTCTATTTACTGTGGTGTTTTTTTTTTACAATGTTATAACTGTAGCAATTTACTGATACTTAATCCATCAGTAATTCATAATTTAATGATTTATTGATACGTTGTTAAAACTAACAAGCATACTTTTGACTTTGACACTGGGCTAAAATTCGAGAAAAATTTCCCAATTTAGGGTGTGCACACTGGGAATTTTGTAAATTTACAATAAAAAAAAACAATATTGCCAATCAAGGCTGTATCTAGGGGGGAGGGCTTGAACCTCCCCCCCCCCCCCAAAAAATATGTATACTTTTCTGACTCGTAAAAACGTAACAAAAATGTATATACACAATTTTGATGCACTTTTTAATTTTTTTTTGTACCCCGCTCCCCCTGAAGAAAACTCCTGGATACGGTCTCATTGTCAATTGATTTTTTGCTGGTCTCAAAGGGGTAACTAACGATAAAAACGCCAATAAGATGTACTGTCATTATAACATAGTAACACACTGGTGTTGTCACCATGTTTTGGTGACATGGTAGCCCCAGAGAGGCTAGTACATTAGCATACCTTATATATCAGTCATAATGATTTATTCATTAAGACCTTAGGGGTATGTATTTTTTAATGCAGTGGTGCATTATAGCAAACAATACTTTCGATATGTAGCTCAGTTTTTTTTTTATATTTCTTTTTTCTTCCATAAAATAAGTATTTCTAATCTAAATAAATTTAGGTGAGAATATAGAGCTCAAAAGTTTGTTGTACAATGATACCCAAGAGATATACAAATACTCTGGTTTACACAGAAGTGGTACATGATCCGTGTGATGCAAAACAGTGTTCTGGTGGTACCTGATAGGAAAAGGTTCACAAATATAGCAAAGAAGCAAAAATATTTACATTAAATTGTCCTTGATAATGCAAATGAAGAATCCAAAATATCGCATTGCAAAAGAATACTACACACAAAAGTAATCGATTTTTCTGAATTTTTTTTGCTAGCGTATGACTAATTTTGCAAATTTGAAACAGATATGTTTTTCAAATATTCTTTTTCAAAAAGCAGCCGCTACGAAACATAAACTATGGCTTTTGGAAAAAGGTCACATCTGACGAAAAAATGTCCGCAAGACAGAGGAAAGAAAGAAAAGAAAGACAATTTTTTTGTATCACAAATGTCTTTTGTATCATAAAATGCAAAACACAAAACTAATATATTGGCCTGAGAAGAAGCTTGCTAAAAATAACCTCCTGTATTGTTTCTGAAATATATATTTCAATTGCTATTATAAGGAAAATTTCCTAGACTCTAACATAAATTCGTTTTCCAACTCCTCAGTTTTAACCCAGGTCTTACACACATGAACTTGGGATATAACAAGACGGTGACATATGATGCAAAAAGAAAAGTTCCTTAGCCTGAAAAAGTTGCAACCTGAACCCTAGGAATAAACAATTAAAGTCATCTCCATTTTTTTTCCAAATCCTAAAAACACAGAGAGAGAAGAAAAGAAAAAAATTCCTCGTCTATAACCTTAAGTGAACAGACTTGTACAATATAACCAAATGCTATCTTCCAACAGTACACAAGCTTAGAGAGTTTAGTTAGAGATTGTACAGTGAAAATGAAAATGATTGTTTGAGCTGGTTAAGCAAAAACTTGCACAACCATATACATCTTAAAACATAAAGCACAATCAGAAATTAATTTTTATTGAGAAAGACCTCATATGCAGTCTTCAGCAGTTGCTGGCGCCAAATTTAAAAAAAAGAACATGGATGAAAAGCTAGCAAAGGATAACCTAAAACATATGGTCCCAAACAGCTTAAGAAGAGCTTATGCAGAAAGCAGAAAATTGAAAAAAAGGAAAAGAATAAAATTTAAATTTTGGGCAGTGTCGTCATTTCATCTTTTTTGATTTGTATTAAATAGTGTGTTTTTTTTATGTATTGTAAAAGAGAAGCTGAAATGATACCGTAATGTTTGTTTTTGTTTTTTATGTTTTTTTGGGGGATGGGAGAGAGGAATTTTTTTTTTTTTTTTTTTTTTTTTTTTTTTTTTTTTTTTTTTTTTTTTTTTAGTGGCTTCTTTGTAGAATTGGAATTTTAATGAATGTTTGTTTTTTTAAATGGTGTAAAGTGGCCACCGTAAGCGGGGACTTCCTGTAGCGGGAGGACGTCCTCTCTGTGGAAGAGTATTTATTTATTTTTATTTTTTTTTTTTAGTGGTAGTAGTACAATAATGCAAAGACCACTTTTGGCTGAGAGGAGAGGAGGTGGGATTAAAAAAAAAAAAAAAAAAAAAAAAAAAAAAAAAAAAAAAAAATTAAAAAGTCTAAAAGAAAGAAATCTACCTTAAGAAAAGGAAACAAATCCAGAACTTGAAGTAAAGTTAAAATTATTGAAATAGAGATATGTACTACTAAAAAAAAGCTTAAGAAAGTAGTAGCTTTCCTTCAAGGGGTGTATAAATTTCTAGAGATGAAAAGATGTTATCAATTTTTAACTGTTTGGTTTACTTATATTCATGGTTCAACGTGGCAAACACAGACGAAAGTACAGTACTGTCCTTAAAGCTTCATAATGTTGAAATAATCAAAAGAAAAATCTTAGAAAATTTGGTTTGGGCAAAAATAAACCAAAGATAGATCAAGGGGGTAAAAAGTATTTTTTTTTACATTTATGTCCTTGGTACTTTAAGAATTCATTATTTTTTTTTTTTGTAATATCAGTAAGCTATCTGAAACAAAAACAATAATTATTACTGGAAAACAAACAGTTTTTTTTTGTTTTTTTTTTTTTTTTTTTTTTTTTTTTTTTTTTTTTTTTTTTTTTTTTTTTTTTGTTCAAGAATGGTTATTTGAATAGCAATTTTCAAGGTGAAATCAAAGCATAATTTGGATTTTTTTCCATCACTCACATTTTGCATAAAAAAGTTTTAAAGCTTAGTATGTAAAAATTTGTGCATTGGACCTTTTAATGAAATAAAGCTTAAATAAAAATGGAATATTCAGGAACGTTTCATATTGCAATTTTGATGGCTGAATTCAAGAATTAACTGAATTGTATCAAACAATGTAACCACCTGCAAAATAATCTAAACAGTTGGACATAGGGCAGTTTTCTTCTATTTATGATTATGCTTTACGTTTTCCAACTGATAGGTCATTTGTTTGGTAAGGGAGAATCATACTTCCATGCTGGTAGACCATTAAACAATTTGTTTTAGCAAAAATAGGTCCATGTGGACATACCTCTGTTTTATGTAATCAGGATCATACACACCAACAACAGATGGACACTCCAGGTCTACATGTATAGAAGCAGTATTTATAGCATGAACACCAGCATCAGTCCCTAAGATATCAAAGATGTAAATTAGAAAAGTGCAATGTTTAAATTTACCTCTATTGGGAGGGGAAGGCAATTGTCCCCTATCCATATTTACAGACATAGTAGCACATGAAATTGTTGAATTAGCAAAGCAAACCAAAATAAAATTACCAAATATGTTACTAGGTATTTCATTTTGACAAGAGAGACACATCGGGAAAGTGAGAAACTCAAGAAGCATACCTATATCCCTGGGATGTAGGTGAGTCCTGCCAAATACTTGCCTAAAGACACCCCACTAAAAGAATTGTGCCAAAAATCTACTTTCTCTAGTGTTGCAGTTAACTTTCAGACAAGGTCGTACCCAGAGGGGGGGGGGGGGTTAGAGGGTTTGAACACCACCCGAAACGTTTTCCTGACTCGTAAAAATGGGGTAAACAAAAATGGATATAAACAAATTTTTTATGCGTTTTTTTTTAGGATTTTTTTTTTTGCGTACCCCCCCCCCCCCCCCCCCCCTTAAATTTTTTTTTTTTAGTGAAACCCCCTCGGAAAAAAAAAAAAATCCTGGGTACGGCCTTGCTTTCAGACAACATCCTTCGGAAAAAAAAATTGAATCTACTTACCAAAAATCTACACAAGTGGGTGCTTATAGCCAACAGAAGGGCTGCCATAAAAGAAATTGGAAAAGATCAGATTCTTCTGACTTACTCAATTGGAAATCAGGGTCTGTCAGTTGGACTTTAATTGACTTTGAGAAAGCGGGCCTTGAACTTAAAATATTATAATAACTCAAGAGACTGCAAAGTATGCTGCAGTCTTTGGATTCAAACCCAACCAATGGCAGATTTTTTATTATGTTTGTGATTTACCCCTCTTATTCAAAGCATGGCAGTTCCTTGGGAGTAGGCCTTAAACAAGAGTTGAAGCTGACAAAAAAAAGAATCAATACCTGCTAGAAGTGTACAACTTTGGGGTCCCAAAGTGAATAGAAAGCCCATTTTCAATTTCTTCTTGGACTGTTTTTACAATTCTTCCATCTGCATAAAACTGCTTCTTTTTCTGAGATTGGATACACTGTAATTGAAAGATAAAAACTAATACCTATAGCATAGGTTTGTTACAATATAGAATGCAAGTTTTATTTATTCATTCCCAGACCCAAATATAAGACAGAGGGGGGGGGGGGGGGCAGGCGGAAAACACTTCCTTTTTTAACAATTATAATCCACATCAAATTATATCTAGCCCACTTATCTCTGTTTTGTTTTTGGGCAAGATTGCAAACTGAAAAGATGCACTGCCTTTCAATTGCATTAGTTCTAAAAAAAAACATTTCTTTTGGAATTGTTTCTCATCAACACCAACTAAAATAATTTGAAAAAAATAAAAAACTAACCAAAAATTGCACAAACTTTTGTACATAGTTGAGGGCTATATCTGGCTCTATTATAGGTCCAGGTGAACCACATTATAAAACTCAATTCCTTTTTTAATGCTGGCTTTCCAAATATAATAATCACTTCACTTGGCGAAATCTTTCCAAATATAATAATCACTTTACCTTAAATTACATATCCATCAAGATAAGGTGGTAATGAACCTCCTGTAGAAAATCTTGCTGGTAGTGTTTTCTAGGTTTAAATATGACATCCCGCGTTCAGCCTCTATTCAGTTGGTCCAGTCCTGCTCAGCTCCTTTCTTGAAGGCAGCTAGGGTTTGAGACTGGACAATGGCTTCAGATAGGCTGCTTCCACAGTGGGACAGAACAAAACAGTTGAGAGGAACAGGAAAAAAGCATGAACTTAAGAGCAGCGGCGTAATTTTCTTCAAAAATCATGGGGGGGGGGGGAAGAAAGTTGAAGCCGATTTTTCCAAAACCAAGTGAAAAAAATGACAGTAAAATCTAAATCTAAGAAAGCAATTTGATACCATAAAGGTATTATTAAGTACTATAAAGGTACTTTACAATAAAGGTACAGTATAAAGGTACAGTATAATAAAGGTAAATATGTACTAAAAAAAGTGATCTATTTTCTGTTGATACTTGAATTATGAAGGTTTGCCTTAGTTTTGACAAGATTTTGGAAGAAACTAAATTTCAGCTGAGGGGCAAAACCGAGGTCTGGGAGGGGCAGTTCCCCCCCCCTCCCTGCCCCATATCAATTTACAAACACCCCTGCTAAAGAATTCATAACACATCCAAATTCTCGCAACTTGCGAGTTGTTATTACATCTTCTCTTTTCAATAACAACAAGTTGGTACAAACACATTTACAATTAAAGTAGGGAAGTTTGTGTGATTGAGAACATTCTTGTATATTAAGTAAGTTTGTGTTTGTCTTTGCAATGTCTTGTGCATGCAAGGATAAAGCTTTGTCACCCTTTTTGAACATTCTCAAGCTTCACATCCATCTTATATGTGGGAGAAGCAAGGATCCATGCTAAATTCTAGGTCAGTGATGGACTATGGCTTTATATAGTTTTCATAATTAAACATGGCTTCCTGTTGGTGAATTTTTTTGCTTATGGGCCAAAAGGAATGGTTTTGCTTTTGGAACTTGAGCTTTGTATGGCAGCAGTGAAACTTTCACTAATTGTCAACAATGACCCAGGTCCTTCTCAGAGACAGTCTCAAGCTGAGCAGCTCCTTATGCAATGAATGGATTGTAGCAATGTTTGGTTTGGATTAAAGAAGTAGCGGGCGGGAAAAGGCAAGACAAGGATGTAGGACTGGCGGTTCGAGGTACGTTTTGGACGGCATAAAGGAGAGAAGGGGGGGAGGATGGAGGAACTGCGACTAGACAATATGATGTTTTGGATTGTATCCCCCAGTCCAATTGGATAGTTTATTCATGATAGATCTTCTTACATAGGTTGACTGATTTAGGTCGTTTGTGGGGCTACTCCTAGGAGCTTGCACTCATCGGCATATCTCCATGTATAACTGGGTGCATGATTTACCCAAACATTAATTTGAAATGGTTTTAAAAAGTGGATTAGTAATGGAAGAAACATGACAATCTTATTCATAGAACATTAGAAACATATCCTGCATATAAAATAAGGATTTCAATTGCTTTTGCATTGCTTCCTTTTAGTTTATATATAATTGTTTGGGCTATATAATGGGACCCATCCACAGAAGGGGGGGGGGTTGCATCTCTACAGGTGAATTTGATTCTTATATTTGGAAAGAGAATAAAAAAAGAAAAGGGGCAACTGGCGACAGAGAAATCATATATTTCCGCCAAGTCATTTATGAAATCTTGAATATATTTACCGATGATAAACACTGTACCAAAATTTTTCATCATTAATTTGACATAGACTTAGTGGTTTGCCCCATGAGGAAATAAACACCGTAAAATTCTGAAAAACCTACTTAAAAAAAAAAAAATTCTAAAAATAAATAACTTACTTTCTATCATTCCTAAAAGCTAATGCTTGCCATTAAATTAATTGTAGAGAAAAGAAGAAATGTATGGAAAATATCAAATTTGTTCTATATTTATAACCATTAAGGTTGAGTTGGGTAAAATAAAGTAAAAATGATTTTTAGGAATGATATATGTAAGCTTTAGAGAGGCATATTCTGACCTTTCTTTTCCCATTCAACCAGTGTTTCCGAGATGTGTCTTAGATTATACGTGTATAACTGTGGAATGGAAGTTAATGTAAGTTAGCACATATTACCCCCCGTGTCAAAAGGTGGTAATAGAGATGAGGCAAGCCAACTACCAACCACCAATCACTATCACGCTCTGCTGTTGGAAAAATTACTTAAAAAGCATAGTCCACACTATAGTTCTATTCACATCTGACTTGAGGTGAGCTGTTGTACTGGTGCCAGCATTGTTTCTATTCTTCTTGATCAGGTTTGAGACCAGCAAGCAACCTTACTGAAGCATATAAATATGTCACACCAAACTTATAGAGAATGGTTTTTTCAAGCAGACATTTTTTTGCTAAACGGGGGGTTGCAAAACAGCAATTATATGTGTGTTCATAAGGAGACTTGCATATTAATACATAATAATTAATAATAATAATAATAATACATAATAATAACATTTATTGCAACCAGCATCTACAAAAATAGATTATAGTGGAGCACTACAAAAAAGAAAAAAGAAAGAAAACCAGCTTCAAAAGATAAAGATACAAACACTCATTGTAATAATTTCACATAACACTCAGTAAATACAGGTGAGAAATGTTTTGTCTATCTAATTTAACTTTTAGCACTGAATTATTTCGAATGCTAGAACCATTTTTTGGATGACTCTTTAAGACCATATTTTTTGCAAGGCGGGAATTCCTATAACACTTGGGTATGTACAGTTAAAAATTTTGCAATTTATAGTAGCAATTTTTGACGTTTTTCAATGTCTCTCATTGACAGCCTGTGGGATGTAGCGGTAAAGGTAGGTTATGTGTGGTAAGCACACTGAACAATAAATTGAGACAAGTGATTTCCTGAAGTTAGCGTCTGCGTTTCTGCACTACAGACACATAAGCACATTTAATGGCTTTAGTTGTGTTTGCTTAACAATTGCTTTATCTAGGTCTAATGATTATTTCTGCAATCATAATACGCAAGATATATCAGCTCCAATATACCATATGGACAACATGATTTCCAAGAAGTGACAGAATCACTTTGGCAGTGCATTAAAGGACAAAAACTCCATGCTTATCAATATATTGATCCAGGCCAATAGATTGAAAGTCACTAAAGGAGTTGATTCAGGGTTCTCTTTGTAGTCTGTGTCTTTTGGATCTACTGAACAGAAGGACGTTCCGTCAGCGTAAGCGAAGTAAGATAGGTCAGTGCAATGCAGAATAGGATGGGAGAGTTCGCAAGATACGAGTCCAAATCTTAGAGTCCGCAAAGGCATGTTTGCATCACCAACACAAATAAGAGGACTAAGAACGCGTTGCACCTACACTCTCACACCTCTTCACCCTTTTTTTACAGCCCCGGATAGCCTGAAATTGTCATTATTTTTGACCTGAAATTTACTTTCCACTTGGCCATCACAGTTAAATTTTTTGTACCAAAATTTCAGAGTACTCACTATGCTTGAACTTTACTCCATTGTGTAGTAGAGCAATTCATTGCTTTGCATGTGATTGATGCTATTGAACACTTTTTGATATATCCAATGGTGCGCATATACTGCGGGCTACCTTTTTTCTTTCCAAGTCCATAAGTACGTTAGCCAGAAAGCGGTGAGGCCCTGGGCACCCAAGACCTTTCTGGAACCTTAAGCTGATTGTCCCCAAAGTGTCCCAGTATCAAGCTCAGAGAAGATCACTTTTCAAACACTTTGCTCGAGATGCACAAAATGGTTATGGGTCGCTATAAGATTTGCATTTGTTTGGAACCTTTTCCTTTTTGGGGGTGACAAGATGAAATACCCCTTTTTAAGCTAGAAGCTATTGGTATTAATACAGAAGCCTATTGAATGGGTAATGCTTTTTTGCTGAGTAATAGAAAACAAGCGTAAAGTGTTTCTAGAAATCTAGCTGAAAGTTTTAGAAGAAATAGAACAATGCAAGCAGAATTGGACTCATTTACTTTGCTGGGCAGAGACTTGGAAGCTGGAGTTAACATTAAGAATACAGATGCTATCCACTTTGATAACAAAAAAAAAAACTCAAGACGACTAGTACTCTATTGAGTCCTTGGACAAAGTAAGGCAACCTATTGTCAATAGTCATGCCAATGTGATGTGGGGCCATTAGTTGATAAGAGTTAAAGTGTAGTTTACATCCAGACTGTTAACTGCAAAGGCTAGCCAGACCATTGGTAGCATTTAAGAGAACTTTCACAGTTGTTCCCCCTCAGTTGTTTTCAAATCTTTTTAAAGGTTGAATTGGCCTAAGCTAGAGTTTTTGGAAATTTGCATTGCTTTTCAATAGGGGGACTCTTCCGAATTTTACCAATTGCTCTACCTCATTTATGCACATTTTCTGCAGAAATCAGGATTTTGCTAAATTTCTGCTGAAGTTTTTTTCCCTTTGCAAACATTTTTATTGATGCCAAAAGAGTTTGGGGGGGCTCCCCGCCCCCCAGGACTGCCCCTGCTGTCAAGTGTACCATTAATTAAAAAAAAAATACCATAAAATAAGGAAATTACAGTCTTTCACCTTGAACAACAGGAAATCAAATTTTGCATGGTACACTAGACTTCACTTTTTTTGCAACCATGAAACTAAACATCATAGAGTTTGTCCAAGGCCTTGTTTTAAAGCT
>JAPEVW010000142.1:292210-428575 GCA_027921565.1 Artemia sinica | reverse complement strand
AAATTGCATGGTGTAATAGTTTTCAAATTAGTTTCAAAATTCAAAAGAATTTCAAATTTCAAAGTTTTAAAAAAAGTCAAATTGCTGTTTTTATCACTATTTTTTAACTTGCTGTTGCTGCGTTATTGCTCTTTTTTTATTACTGCTTTTACAAACAGCTCTTACTGATTAACCTTTGTATTTTGGCTTTTATAATGGGCCCTACATAATGAAACGTAATTCGGTGAGTCTGGGAATTGAATTTCCTTAAAAAGGTAAATCTGACTTCTTACATCTGGAACCATCAAGTGGTAAAATTTTTTTTTTTTTTCAGACAGGGGTTCGTTATCTAGACGTAGTTTTGTAAATTAATGAATGGAACTTTCTTGACTATTTTCTTAAGGTTATAAAAAGTGTCTTTGGATGCAGACTTAAAATCATAATAATATTAGCTGAGATTCAAAATTATTAAACTAATTTCAGTTCTAGCACCCTAATGAAAAAAGACATCGACTTAACTTAAAATCACCAATAGAGTTACAAAGATTCAACCTATTCCAAAATTTAAATTGCAAACCGTCTTAACACTTTCTCCTTTCGTTTTTTTTTCTATTTTACTTTTTTGAGGCTTGTGAAATTAGTTTATACAAAATAATTGGGAGACTTATTAACACACTATGTTTCAAAAAACGTACCTTCTAATCGTTGCTACCTCTCTTTCTTGGGAGCCAGAATGGGATGCGAAAAACTGGAAAGATTTCCAAGAGGTAAGTTTGATTGTTCCCGGAGAGCAAATCTGAGTTGGGTGTTTCGATTTCACTTGTTAATGTTACCTTTCAACATCTGCAACAAAATATAAATAAAAAGAGATGTCGAAATTTCACACTCTTGTGGAGATAAGATACGCAAATACTCGGGATATATTCTATTGTCCATATACAAGTTTTTTTTTTTTTAGTCTCATGAACAGATACATAGCCGACACTCCTGACTTTTACAGATTCAATAATAAAATTAATCGGGATGGTTTGTATATATATTGATTAGCTAACTTAAAATTTACTTTTAGTCTAATTACCAGATAAGTTTCCCTTTAAGCTGATCCATAGTTTTCCTGACAAGCAGGTCGAAGTAATAAGAGATCACTTTTTTTCGGTTTCATAGATTCCATTAGTGTCAAACCTTCATTTAAAAATGTTTGTGGCACAACTTTGAAAAAACATATCAACATAAAAAACTTCGCTAATTTTTGCTGTTTTTTTCTCTATTTTTGTGAACTTTGGCTGTTTCATTGACAATAGGTGTCACGCGTCAGTCCAAAAATCAATCCAATCTTATTTCCCTTATTCCATATAACTATCTTTACCGATAGTTTCTGCCCTAGGGAAAGACATATGAATGGATTGATATATAGACTTATCTTATCAACAAATTGAAATGACATCATTTATATACAATTTCTAAAAAGGGCTTATCTTAGATTTTGCTTCTCAATGCACACGGCTATCTTTCTTGGCTTTTTTCTACAAATTAGCCATGTCTTGGTATGCCTGTAAAATTCTTGATTTTAATCCAATGAGGTGCTTACAACTTATTTTCTGGCCTGTGGTAACCTGATCATATGAAGCCTGTTATGTTGTCCTTTGGCCAGGGCTGTATTCAAGCTACACGTAAATTCCTTTTTCAATATTTTTTTTCCATTCTGATACCGATTGTGAGGTTGTAGAAAAATTTGGTCCCCATTTGGTTTCAGAACATAGAATTATAAAAATTGAAAATGCAGGGTACGGGGGGGGGGGGAGGCAAATAAAAAAAAAAAAAAAAAAAAGATAAGGTAAAAAGAGGATAATCATATGATAATAGCAGATGAAAGAGGGGAGCTGCCAAAATTTGTTGTTTATCCCCTTTTTTTCCAAGAAAAAAGATTATTTTTTCAACTCAGTCCTAAGTAGAATCTGAGGGTAGAAGAAAACCCCGCCCTAATCTTAAATAGAATGAGATACCAGATTCAAACTTGACTGTCTTATTTCTTAGTGATGTTTCAAATAGGAATCATAACATGCCTCTAATTTTAAATTGAAGAAAACAAAAAAGTTGTGTTTCTACAGATCATATAAAAAAAATTTGACCCTACTGGTCCAAATAAAAATGGAATTACGGCATTTTGTTGGTTTTAGTCCCTAAAGTCCTCAGTGGTTTTGTGCCTAGTTGTGTTTTTTTCAAAACAAAAACATTAGTTGATTTTGCACAATAAAACCAAAATGTTGTAGAGATGTACCCTTCATCATCACACACATATGTGTCCAAATTCCCTGAGAATGCCAGGTTCAATATCACATGGTCAGCTTCAAGATCTACTTAACCCCTTGCTTTTTATTACCAAAATATTATTTGATGTATTTGATACAAAAAAACAGCAACAAAAATTTAGCAAATTTCCTTCATTGTCAAGATATGGGTTTCCCGATTCCTGGGTGGTCCGCTTCAAGTTTACATGATCCGGAAATGCGGAAGAGTATTCAGAGGAGTATCTTCCATGTTTAGGGACAACGAATATGCTGGAATATAAAGGCTCCTCAATTCAATTGGTGAAGCTATCTTCATTTGCTTAAAAAACAAATACAAATAAAAAGGGCATACAACACATTCAAGCTTACATTCAAGGCTTACAAGCTTAACAAAAAAAACAAAATTTGGCTGGGGGTGATTTTCTATTTATCTACATTAAGTCCTGGAGCAGAGGCAAACTAATTTGAATTCTTCTTTTTTGGAAGGAGGGAGTAAGACAAGGTAGTATCATCCGCTGGATGGTCCATTTTTCACCACGACGGAATTGGGTGATATTGCTTTCTTTTTTTTTACCGACTGGAACTGACTAATGTCCTTTCAATTCTTTTACGTCATCCAATTTCCAATCTGCCCAAATAACTAATACTAAAATCATTGCAATAAAGTAATCCATTACGTTTGTAAAAACAAACGCAATGCTAAAACAGCATTGCATTTTTGTAAATCCAATAGCATATAGTTTAGCTGCTTCCAAGAAAGGACTTACTTAGCCATAAACTGAAAAATAAAGTGCTTTGGTTCATCCCCTTCCATCAGTAACTGTCTAGGATATGATGACGATACTTGCTTTTTCTATTTTCCTTCCATGTACTATACAAAAACCATGAAAAAAACCACCCCCAGGGAATATGATCAAACGTAATTATATTGGAAAAAATCATTGTGTAAAGAATTTTTTGTACAATTTCACGACTTATTGCTTTGAACAGTATTTGGGAATTCTTCTTTGACAGAAATGTTGTCTTACTAAGTTAGCATTGCAACGCTGTTGTTTCTAAGCCATTGGAGGCCTACTCTTTTTTTTTATTTTTTTTTTTGCAGCCTCTGAGCGAGGTGCTGGGCCTATAATTTAGTAAAAAGCAGTGGCGTGGGTAAAATTTGTCAAAAATCCTGGCGGGGGTGTGGAGCAAGTTTCCAAACAAAATCAAGTGGTGAAAATAACAGTAAAAAAACTAAAATATATGCCATTTGGACCATAAAGATACTATTTTAGTACTACCAAAGGTAATTATTAGTACTATTAATGGCAAAACACGTACTGAAAAAAAAACTGTTCTGTTTCTGTTGATGGCTTGAAAATTATTCAGTTTTAGCCATAAGTTTTTTTGACAAGATTTTTGGAAGGAAATAAAATTCAGCTGGAGAGGGGGAGGGTAAACTGGGGTCTTGGGAGGGAGGCAAATCGAAGTTTGGGAAAGGGCCAGCAGTTTGCTACCGCCTACCCACCTAGCAAACTACAACCATTGAATAAAAAGCCTTATCTCTGAATTGATTTTTAGAGTCTTCCCTTAGCCGTCTAAGCTAAGTTTTTCACATATTTGTTCAATTCATAGCAAAACTATTTTTTTTTACCAGGAACATTTCGCTTCACCATTTTGTATGTTTGGCAAAAAGCATTAGCTAACAAATTCTTCTTTTTCCCCCTTTTCCACACTCTCCTCTTTGTGCTTAAGTGTTTTCTCTTATACTGTTTGAGTATCATTGGAGTTGAATTTAAACAATTTCAAAATCAGTTCAACCTTCTCAAATTTTTGAGTTTCACATGGCTGTCAATTTGTAATGGGATGGGTTTTGGTGCCTTTTTGATGTTGTTTTGGCCAAAGTTTTCTGCTTAGATTTTACTCTAAATGTGCTTGTGACATTTTGATTTTCTCTGATGTGATTTGTATAAAACAGGATAATATTTTACTATAATTTTAAAAACATACTTTTTTTCATTTTAGTTTTAAACTACATACTTTCGCAATAATAATCTGCTTCATATAATAATTGCTGAATTGGTGAAGAACACGGCAAAGATTAGTACCCAAATTGTTCAGGAAGAAGCCGTATTATCAGACTTAAACTGTAAACGGATTATGTGCTTGGTGGGAATTGGTATAGCTTTCTTGAAATTTTACGAATAAAATCCAATCCTGAAAATCTGTGTAGATTACAAAGTGACGCATGTACGATATTTTTTTTTGGGTTTTTTTGGGGGGGGGGATATTACATCAAGAACAGCAGGCAACAGGTTTTATATTTTCTTCAAGACGTGAATCCTTCAGACGATGGTGCTTCAGCCAAATTTCTGGGTGTCTGATACTAGCTTCCGTTTCAAAGGTAAACTTAATTTGTATATTATTGTTTGACTGCATACAGGAAGGGAGTAATTCCTTCAGCCCAAGAATTGTTTTATCCCGAACTTAAAAAATACGCCGAATAAATTAAGTGATTATTTTTTTCTGTGCCACAATTTTATCAGCTTTCTCTCCTCGCGCTGTTAGGAGTTAGCACCCAAGTATATATACAGTAGCAATGTTCTTTTATTTACTTTTCACTAAGGTAAACTTTACAAGCAGAAGAAGGACGTTAAGATGTTTATGAACAAAAACAGAGACGTTTTCAACTGTATAAGGACTTAAATTCTGTTGGAAAACTTTTTAAGAAATAACCTTCCATCTGACATTTTATACGGAATTAAGGCAATGGCCATTAGATCTTGTCGCCATGATTTTCATTTGTCTAAGGGTTCGTTTGGTTGACAAGTTTAATAAATTTTGTTTTGAGAATTCCAAGATTCAAATGTTTTTATTATCCTCGTCCATTGTCCTGGGTCCAGCAATTAAGAATTTGTCTTCTAAGACTCTTAATATTCAACAGGAAGCCGGTGTGTCGAAGGGTTCTAAAGTTCTGTTTTTCCAACACCAGTCTCCTATTCAAATAATAATTTCAAAGTGTGGAGTCAGGAATTATGGCTTCGATAGATAAAGAGTTTGATACTCCTCAAGAACTCAGAGCTGAGATCGTAAGAAAAATTAAAACACCTTTAATATGAACTTAATTGGTTAAAGGGACATTTCACAAAAAAAAAATGACATTTTAAAATCCTTTCTGATTTGAAAACGGATAAATTCCTTTACTATCACTAGAGACCGATAAGGGAACAACGATCCGTAATTATGAACACTGAAGACTATAATAAGCAAAGGAAATCCTATTATTTCGGATCACTATTACATACAAAAAACTTGATTTATGATCCTAACAGATAAATATGTTAAACTCAACAAGAGGAAAAGGAATTAGAGTCAATGACAAATAATTTTTCAACATTACCCCACAGTTTTTATAACGAATATTATCCTAGGGGTTGTTTCGGCACCAAAAAAAAGATCTATGGTGTTCCTAAGATTTCATAAGACTGGATCCCCCCTCCACACCCATTTGTGTCAACTTTTCTGTCACCTGTTTCAAAATTAGGAAAATGGTTGTTTGGTAGCTTTTGCGTCCACTTTTGGGAACACAAAAATTATATTTAAAAAATTCGAATGATCTTACTAATAAAATGCGAAATTTCACGCTGGAGGAGAGTTCAATTCTTTGCAGTTTTGATGTTGTGTCCATGTATTTTTTTTTTCAAATTGTGATTTTTTTTTTTTAAAAAGGTGCGAGGATATTTTTAAAAAGTAAATTAGAAAAAACACTTTGATTTAATAACAGGATGTGACGTTAGCCAGTTTGGGATATTGATGTCATTATGAGACTAATTATTTCTGGTAAATGAATTTTCTCTTTTTATTGGTTTTCGAGGGGAGTTTTATAGACAAATTTTTGGTTACCTATGGGGGCTTCTCTTTCTCCTTTATTGGCAAATCTATTCATAGATGCCGATGAAACCTCCGCTATAAACAGTTTTAGAATCTCCCCTTGCTTCTGGGGTAGGTTTCATGGATGATGTGGTGTGCGTTTGGAAAACAAAAAGGATTGGACCTCCTGTAGACCTATTTTGTAAGCATTTAAATAGTTTTGATAATAATATTAAATTTTACAGTTGAATTTGAGGATAATAATAAATTACCTTTTCTGGATATTTTATTATTAAAAGGGATCTCCATTTACTTTTCTCGATTTTTTTTTTTTTTTTACAGAAAACCAACGCACAATGATAGGTATTTTAAATTTTCATTCCTTGCCACCCTATGGTGGTGAAAAGGGGGGTTGTAATTTCACTAGTGGATAGAGCCTTTAGAATTTGTTCCCAGGAATTTTGGATTCGGAATTGTTATACTTAAGGGATATTTTTGTTTGTAATAGTTATCCAATTAGACTCATTGATAAAATAATTGAAAATAGACGGGTTAAACATAATAGTAGGGTTATTGAGGTTTCTCAGTCTTTAGATTTAGTTGTATCAAAAAAGCTTCATTTCATTACCATATGTACCTGGTTTGGGTGAGAAACTTTCAACGGGTTTTACGTAAAAGTTGGTATTGATATCATGTTTCCATCGCTGAGGCCAAATGGTGTAGTTTTTTTTAGTTCTGGTAAGGATTTAACTCGGGGAAAAAAAAATTTAGTAAGTGGGGTGTATAAAATTCCGTGTTCTTGTGGGAAGTTCTATATTGGTAGGACTCACCAACAATTTGTTGAAAGGTTTATTGAACAACCGAAACTCAATAAAAAAAAAACCTACAATTTTAAGCAAGCCTC
The DNA here is from genome assembly GCA_027921565.1 of Artemia sinica. Taxonomy (NCBI): domain Eukaryota; kingdom Metazoa; phylum Arthropoda; class Branchiopoda; order Anostraca; family Artemiidae; genus Artemia; species Artemia sinica. The sequence continues at coordinate 421,555 of JAPEVW010000142.1, read as the reverse complement.
CAGAAACTTCGTTTCAGCTTTAGCAGAGCATATTGGCTTCAACCACATCATTTGTAAAAATTTGATGAAGCCTTGGCTATTTCTAATGATAAGGGGTACACCCAATGGGCCAGGGGAAGCCATAGAAATTAAAAAACATATGCTTGCTAACCTTTCCATAAATAGGGACACGGGTAATTTAAATATTGACCCAATTTATGATAACCTTCTAAAGAGTGAATCAACAGTCAATAAGGGAGTAAAGATTTAAATAATCACCAGGGGACTATTTTACCTGCTAGACCAAAACGATTTGCTTTAGTAATAGCTAACAAAAGGATTATTTCGCAACTGAATAATTAAAGTAATTTACAGTTTTTTTTATTTTCCTCAGTTACTCTGGTGTCCTCACTGAAGTAACTCTATATTAGCATCTTTTTTTCCTACGTGGATCAGGTTTGCTCCGATTGTACATTTTTGTTTTTTTTTGTTGTTGTTTTTTTTTATGGTGGTTTTATTGGTTTTTAGTTTTATCTTGTTTTTTGTTTTTTTTTTTATCTTGTTCTTCTTGTGTGTTCTTTCGTGCTGAAGACGCCTTGTTTGTATACAGGCAAAATATCCGCTGTTGTTTTGTGTTTCTGTTGTTTTCTTTTCTCTCCACTGGCCACAGTCTGCGTTTGTTTGTTTTTTTTTAGAGATTTTTTCTCTTTGTTGGTTTTTTAAGCAGAAGTAAGAAAAAGAGAAAATTGTTGCTAATGTAAATCAAGCTTTCCTTTTTATTATGTTGCAAAAAAACTTCATTGAATAACTAACCAATTGTCACAGCAGAGGCCTCAGGAATGGCGATGAGTTCAGCCATATTTTAACGGATTTTGAGGTAATTCCATAGTAGAATCTCTGAAAAGAGTTTATGCCCCTTACAAAACGTGTAACACAATTGTATATGGGCGGTGCACACTAGTTTTGCAGAGGAAGACAGAGTGGAAGCAAAAAAAGTCCCTTAGAAATACACAGGCTATAATGAAACCTTTCAAGCCCCGCAAAGCTACTTTTATATTAATACCAATTGACAAGCTTAAGCCCCGTCTTAATTGGTGTATTGGCTTGTCTTAATTGGCAGGATAGTGGTAATAAGGATGATGTTATATTTGAGCAATAGCGTGTAAAAGCAGAATTGCGCTAATAAAGACTAAAATAGATGACACGTTTCTATTTTCTGCCAGTATTCATCTGTATGAATATATCAGAGAAATTTCAAAAAATGGCATGGAAAATCATTTTTTTCTTACTGGGAAATGTTCATTGATTTAGTACATTCAAACAGGCATTTGTATGTAAAATCAGAGCCATTATACTGCAATAGAGAGTTGTGAAGAGAACCCTGGTTCATGTGGGATCATCAATGGCTCAAGCTAATCATGGCAGTATGACAGGTAAGCCCTCAAAGTTTATTCCCATCATCCTAGTCAACCTACATAAATCTATTTTTAAATTTTTCTATACCTAGAACTAATTAAATGTGTATACTGCATAGTATGCTCCTGGCTATTTGTTTTGATAAGGCTCACTGCATTTTCCCAAAACAGGATTTGAAAATAAGCCTAGGCTATTAGCCTAATGAAGCAATGCCCCACTAGGATAAAATAATTTGTTTTTGAGCAATGATTTCTTTATAGCTATTCAAACTGATGGATGCGTCAAAGAAAAAATAATAAGGCTAGGAAACAAAATGTAGATATCCCTCAGCCATAACCATAGGGCTTTTATCTGCTTGTAGGCATAAAGTTCTCTAGTTGAGGGACTTCTAGCTATCTTGGAAAGCAGCTAAGATAGGTGAACAAAACATTCAGAAAAGTTTCCAAGGCTATAAATATACCTGGTACATGCTCTACTAAAGCTGCTGTCTTGGTAAATATCTACCAAATCATATTATTGACTTACATATAAAAGTGATATATACCACTCTCAATGCCTTTTTTTTATGCTGATTACAAATATGATAATCATTTCTATCAGAAATGAGTTTCAGCCTCCCCCCCTATATATGCCAATTCAGGGTATATATTTCTACATTAGGGGGGGTGGGTGGAAGGGCAAATTTTTGTTTCTGAGTAAATGGGAGGTAAGTTTAAACTTTACCCCCCCCACTAATGTAGAAATATATACCCTGAATTGGCATATATAGGAGGGGGGGGCACTGAAATTCATTTCCAATAGAAATGATTATTATATTTGTAATCAGCATAAAAAAAAGGCATCAAGTGGTATATTCACTTTATGCGTAAGTTAATAATATGATTTGGTAGATATTTACTGCTGTCTCTACCCTTTCCTTAATTTAGGGCTATCTAAACTTTGACAAAAATTTTGTATATCAATTTAGTTTCCAGTCTCATTTTTATTGTCTGTAATGTTTTGAAAATGTAATTTCTCTTTTATTTGCAGTTTATTTTAAGCAAGGGCAAATCTCCAGCATTTTTATTTGGGGGGGGGGCAAGAGAGGTCCTATCCAGATAGTCCAAGGGGCATAAAATATATATTTTTCAACATTAGGGGGGGGGGGCTGTCTCCCCTGCCCCCCTAAATGATGCCACCTGATTTTTGTAAGCCATATTAGGATCTTTTCCTAATTTTAAGAAATGCATAATTTTCAATTCTTTACAACCTTAAAAATCAAGATATAACTTAGATATGAGGCCTCAAAACACGTTTCCTTGTGCCCCAATTGAGCTGTCAGGCTATTTCTAAAGGTTTATCTTTTTAACACAAACAAAAAGATCTTTATATATTTCCCATAGTAATCAGCTATTTCACACCAACACAACAAGAAGCTCATTCTGAAATAAATTTGATCGATTTCAGAGCGAGATTTATCCTTGGAGTTTCTTCTGACTGGTAGAACAACTTTCAAATTTTAAACCAGAATTTTAGAAGCAAGACACCAGGTGACAAGCCAAGCCATTGAATTTGCCTTTGAAAGTGCATACATGATCTTTGGCAATTTGGATTACTCCTGGCAAGGCTTGACATGCTTATTTTCCTGGGAGTTTTTCTCCCAGGAAATTGGCCCATAGATTTTTACTATATGTACTCTAAGTAGTAGGTAGTAGAGTACCCATAGAGGTTTCTTGTGAATTTATATCACTGTTATCATCATCACTGTCTATTAAGGATTTTGTCCTATTTGTATTTTATTTACCAGCCCATCTATACACCCCTGGGCAATCCATCAACTTTTTTACCAATTGAATTCATTCCTCCCCCTACAATCTCTTTGCCCTTCTTTGTACTTATAACAAAAACTATGTGTTTTCACAGAACAAGCAAAATTTCTACAGAAGGATATAGTAAGACTTTTAATGCAGGTACATTAAATTGAAACATTTCCAGAATGAGTGAATTTTTCCTCTTCAAATCCCCATTCACTTTTTAAACTCAAGGGGTATTTAACTTTCTAGTGATTTTTGAATATTCTTTTAGCCCTTTTTTTTCTAAATTCTGTTTTTTTTTGTAACAAAGACTATATAATATTTTTAATTATTATTAACCTGTTTAATCTTTGCTAGGCTAGTTTTTGAAAAAAGGTGACAGGCAAGCCCCTGAATGGTCTATTGTTGTACTGCAAAGTTTATACATGAATCTTGCAACTTTGTAATTTACCCTACAAGGCTGTTAGGACTTCAATCGGCCAGGGAAGTCTTCTATTCCAAGGAAACCATTAGCCTGAATAGAGGGCTGTCCAAAAAAGATGCCCGTGAATTAACTTCGTCAAAAAGTATATAGCCTCTTATAATCTCCCTTCTTCAGAGGAGAGCCATTAATGGCTACTCTCAAGGAAAGGAGATTGAAAGATTTGTTTTTTTCAACCACTGTCCTGTAAAACCTGATCGTTGAAGTTAACTTTTACCTAGTTTGAATTGGCACCTGCCATTTCTACAATCTCTCCTTCCCGTGGGTCTACCAATCTGTATCCCTCCCTTATTATACAAAACTTATATTTTCATATCAATACAATGTTCATAGGATACAGAAGACCTATTCCCTACATAATTAGATATGCTTAAAAAAGTAAAATACCTCTTTTTCCCACAGACAAACGTCAGCCCTTTTTACAGCTTGTTGAATAAAGGAATTGTACTAATTTTGAATTTTTATTTTTCAGCCTTTTATTTTTTACTAAATTAGTGATTTCTCTGTTAGCAAAGACTAATATTATCTTTTTATTATTATTAACCTGTTTAATTAGTTTTTTGCCAGTTTCAATTGATTTAACATGTTGACCCCTTCTCTTGAAAGAAGGTCAACTGGACTGTTTGAAAGAAGTTTTCCAAGGAAAATTGTTTCTCCACTCATTAAAATTATCCATTGCTAATGCTGTCCTATCTCTTACTAAAGCATATCCCAATAATGTGTTATAATTTAAAAAGTAACAGAGAAGGTTTAACACCAATTTCAAAGTGTGGGCACTTAGGGTAAGGACAGCATTCAGAAAACAGATCTTATGCACTTTGATTATGTAAAAACAAAAACTGATCAAATCAAGTTAAGATCGTAATCAGTAAAAATGTGCCTGTTGATTAACAATATATTTATTAAAGATATAGTAATGTTCCATAGTTTTTGGCCCAAAATAAAACCTTTTCTTTTTCAGGGGCCAAAACAAGAAGCAAAAAAGAGTATGGGAATCCCCTAAAAAGAAAATTTGGGGAGAGAGAGGAAGAAGCCCTAACTTAAAAGGGAAATGCATAGAAAATTTGAAAATTTGGGGAATCCCCCAAAAAGAAAAATTTGGGGAAGAGAGGAAGAAGCCTAAAAGGGTGATGGAAAGTTGCAGCAAAGAAAATAAGTGGTGCACTCTTCAAAACTTATGGAGTTTGTTTCAGGACTATATGTGGCAGGAAAGAAGAAAAGAAACAGAAACAGAAAATGAATTTTTACTGCATTACCTAGTTTTTCCAGATTTTTGAGACTGACTTCTCTGGTGTTGACAACAGCTATTAAGCTGAAAGTGTTGAAGAAGAAACCATGTATATCCAGCTTGATGAGGCTGGGGAAGTGCTAGTGAAAACTGTTAGTACAAGTGCTGTATTTTGATGAAGACACAAAATTTTGACAGCACTTTTAGAGTCAATTTTGGTCAGGTAGAACAAAGAAGCAAACTGAAGAAAATAATCAAAAGAGAAAATACCATAACCAATAAAAAAAAACATCAACATAGCGTTGAAAAGAGAGAAAAAAGCCAATTGATGCTAACCATAAAACCCCAAAAATAACAAATTTGGAACAGAAACCAAAAGCCAAAAAAAGAAAACGATCTCAGTGGGGAGACTTCAGCTATTGATGAGCAAAGGCCCGAGATAACATTTAAAGCTATGGCCTCATATTGGTGCTGCTTTCAGCTGCTAGGCGAGATCATGGAAAGGGCGATAGAGTCTCTTAAAGGGAACCAGTGAGGAGAAGAGAGACAGTGACATGTCGGACATTTCTTCGGGCACTATCGGTTACAGCAAAAATTGAGACAGTTCAACAATGAAAAGTCTCAGATCTTAAATTGAAAAAAAAAAGATAAATGACCTTATTTTTGAAGAAGAAAATGAAAGCGTGTAGAGCAAGAAATGAAATTATTGGCAACATTATTTGCAAAATGTGATTCTAATTTGATGATTTTAACTGCTTCAATGTATTAAATTTGATAGCATAGTTTTTCTATATAGGTATTTACAATTTCTTTTCCCTACTTCTGCACAAAGATTTTAAAAAAGCCAAATTCTGAAGTAGTAACAGTTCAAATGCTTTGGGGCATTTTATGTTTTAACCTAGGATCATGAAAATAGTATAGTAAATTGTTTTTCTTTGGATCATTTTGGCCCTCCCCGTTGTTAGAACTTTACATGCGACCCTACACAGGAGAAATTTGATTAATAGAACTTATTTTTATTTATTTTCATAACCGCATAATCTATTGAACTCATAAATAATTAAAACAAACACAGATAAACTAAGGTAAATTTTTAAAGGTTATAATAATCTTGTATTTATTTTTTAAAATTGAACCCTTGTTAAAATGTGTTTTGTATTGCCATGGAAACACTTCTGCAGATGAGCTAAAGTTTATTAACACAACAACTAGTCGCAAATATCCTTATTGCATTTTCACTAGGGTGATTCAAAAGCCAATCCGCTTGCTTTCTATTTTGTAAAAATTGCTAAGTTAGATGTATCAACTCCTCCAGCTCCCATTAGAACACATCTCCAGAATCAAAACTGAGTCTGAAAGTTACATAAGCGCAGGCATTCCTTGTGCTGACTATCACACCTGGTTATTAGATAGTTGTGGAGACAGCAATGCTGCTTAACTTACTATGGTTACTGTTGAGGGTTTGGAAAGGTTTATGGACTGGCGAAATACCCTCACAACTTTGAAAAACAAAAAAATTCCAAAGTGTGTTTTTCAATAACCCTTCGAGCCCAAGGATAATCTATAATTGAAAATGCGTGTCGCTCTACATTGAGGGTTTTTCCACCATAATTTTGGCCTTGCCAAATATGGCTTAAGGGGAAAGGCTTCATTGCCAAACAAAGTTGAAAAGCGGTATTTGAACGCACTTCTCTCTAGATTTGGTAATGGCTCTGGCTTCAGGCAAATCAATCCATACCTTTCATTTAGGGCAGCTCCTATATGAGGAAGATGAATACATTCCAGAGTCAATACACTGCCATAACCCTCCAATGTCAACATAATTAAAATTTATAAGTAGGCATCACATATGGCAAATATGTACAACAGAGAGAAATAATTTTTATAATTGTAGTATTCAGACCGCACTATTTTTAGGGCGCCTGTATCCTGACATGCTTCCCAATCAATAGCTGCAAACACAATTAGGAAAGTTTCCATTTCTCGTAAAAAATTCAATTGCTTATAGTCCTGAATTCATTCCTTTAGTTGGAAACTTCAGATGCTCTAGGTTTCTGATAATTTCTAACTAGAGCCTGGCAAGTATATCTTATGATGGGTGCTGCAGGTTTGATTTTTCCAACTCTGAAGGAAGCACTAAGTGTCCCAAAAACTGGCAACACTCTGCTAAGTATCTGAAAATAAATGTAAAAATAATTAGCTTTGCTATTCAATAATGTAACAAAAACTCAAGCAGGTCCAGGTTATTTCAAACCACCTGAACAGGAAATAAGAATGCAAGGCCCAAAGATGAGAAGCAAGAACAAACGTTAGTGTTATAATTCTCTCCTTATAATTTCATTCAAACTTCTGTTTTTCTTATATTTTCCATGGAACTTCAGTTTTAATAGAGAACATCACATTTCTTATGAAATAGTTTTAAGTGAGATTCGAGTTTTTTCTAGCTAAGAAATGAGTAACTTGAGCTCTATGGGATTTGCTTCTTACTTTACACAATTTAATAGACTAAATTTGAAGCAAGGTTAACATTTTTTCGTAGACCAAAAAAATGATTTCAAAAGTCTATAACAAACTGGTGTCCAAAAGACTTGTAGTTGAGTGGACAACTGAGATTGTTCTAATTAATATGGGTTTTCCAACACCAAAAAGCTGACTAAATCACAATGGGTCAAGTGGGTTACAAAAAAAAGCCCAGCAGAATTACTAGCTAAGGATTGTCTATGTTGACTAAAAGACCTTAAAATCAAAGTTTAAACATGTGTCAAAGTAGAAAAGACAAACAAATCTGAAATATTTTAGGCAGTGTTTTTAAATATGTCACTTACATAAAAGCAACTACTTGCTACATATACAAAAGCACAAGCTAAGGAGTAAATCAATCCTTTGTACCTTTTAATTGCATGTGTCAGCACAAATCCCTGTCCCCTGCTACACATAAAATGGAAAAACTTATAATCCATTTTCTCTACCACAATCTTTTATTCGTCCATGCACAGATTCTCAATTGTACTTTTTTTTTTGGATTTATATAGTTCCAGAATTGCTGAGAACGAATCTCAAGCATAGAAAGGTGCAAACCTAAAAGTTTCCTTATTTTTCATGTACGGTGGTACAAGCTAACACCTTCAAAAACAAAGTGAACTAAAGACATATATTTATATTTTCTGACTTTTGCTCAAATTTTGATTTGATCCAAAAAGTATCTTATATTTTGATTATTGCTGATTTTCTTTATAAGTAGCGAATAATAATATAGGCCATTTTCTTACAACCCAAGTTACAGACAAGCCTATTTCTAATGGAAAATAAACTGTGGCATTAGTGCTTATAGAGTCAAAATCTAGGGCTTTTTTTTTTAGTAACCCCGTTATTAGTTTTACTTTATATGCTCTGAACTATAAAAAAAACATATGGGAGTGAAGGCTTGCCTAGTTAAGGTTATGCTATTTTTACTGTGGCACCTTTGTCAGAATTTCATTAATTTGAGGGATAAAATTTAGGCTAAAAATCACAATTGAAAGTACGGAGTAGAGTCAGTGATTGTAAAAAGTAATATAATACAAGAGCTACAAAGTCTGTATTATTTAAATTTTTATTTTTTTTGGAAAATGGATTTTAGCTTTATAAACTAGACGAAAATCACTAAATATTGGAAGTTATTTAACCTCAAAACCAATGCCAGCCTTTTCCAAAAAGGAGTGAAATTTGGTCTTGAAATTTGAATCTTTTTTTTTCATAAGGGATGATCAGTCAATTTTGGCAAACAGCTCCTCAAATTTCTGCCTTTTACATTTCAGCCTCACTACTTATAAGGTTCATGGGCTGCATGAACCTCAGCAAACCAGTTGAAAAAATTACTGACTATGGTTGTTGCCCTTTGGTTGTACCCAAAGACTAATTTTCCAGGAAAAAAAAAAAAAAAAAAAACATCTATATTTTTTTTATATCGCTAATTTGGATTTATAAACTTAGGAAAAAATTATAGGCACTTTTCTGCCAGCAAATGTAAGCAGCCTATTTTCTAATGGGAAACAACTATGCACTAGGCTACTAGAGTTCAAAACTCTATGGCGGAGAACCCTCTTATTGTAATTTTTTTGTTGTGCTGAGTATCAAAAAAAAACCATGAGACTGAAGGCTTGGCACTGTTGTTTAAATTTATGCTATTTTTTCCGCGTGACAACCTTGTTGTCAGAATTTGTCATATATTAGGGATAACATGTAGTCTAAATCACAATTAAAAACCAGGGACAGGAGTCCAGTGATGTAAGAAGAAGGTAAAAAAAGAGCTACATGTCTATAGTTTAGTATGATGGGGATGTGATTTAGCTTTACAAAAAACTGAAAGAAATATCGGGACTAAAAAATTGGAAGTATATTTACCCTCAAAACCAAATGCACGAGCCTTACCCCAGGAGAATTGGTCTTTTGAAATTTGAATGTTTTTTTCTTCATAAGGGGATGAATCAGAAATTTTTGGCCAGCAACTCTTCAAAATTTCTCCTTTTTCATTCAGAAAGCCCCACTGATTATAAAGTTCATGGTCTGTACCAACCTCAGCAAACCCAATTGAAAATACTGGCTATGGTTTGGACCTTGGTTGTGCCCAAAGACTAATTTTCTTTTGCGGGTTCGGGGGACGCTCTTCAGTTTGCGTCCTTTGGCCACTTCCCTCCTCGTGCAAAAAGCAATACCGCAGTCTGTCAGAAGTAAAGAGCTGCAAAAAAAGTCAAGGAAACTTCTTTGTTTGGGGGCCTTTAGGGCCCCACATTTTTTATTTTTGAACTTCTCGCTGTTTACACTCTTAATCGTCTTAACACTGTGTAATTAAGACAAGGCGAAATCTTACCCTCCATAATCTGCTGAATAAGCTTTCCTAAGCCAATAAAATCCTTAAACACCTTGTTACATCAACTTAAGACGGGGCTTTAGGCTCAACTCCGTAAGCAGAAAAGAGCATTAGGAATGTGATAATGTTATTGTCTTCAAATACTTTAAAACAAGAAGGTTATAATATTTAAAAACTGTGTTTTCTGATCAAACGTATGGTCCAGGAACATGTTTGTTGGCTGGGTTTTGAAATTGCTTTATGAAAACACTTAAAAAACAGATATTGTTTTTCCTATTCCTGTTGCAACAAAATTCCACAGAAAAATTACAGGAGTAAACTTCTTTAGCATAATAAGTCAGAAGCATAGGCTTGAGAATGTCTGTGCAGGATTTCGACTCTTGTTGATAGAAGAGCATCAAGTGCTGAAAACCATGTTGTGACCAAGAAAGGCCCAAAATGAACACAGCCTCCATTTCATACTGGAGGTGTCACAGGGACTTCTTCTGGCCGGTTCCTAAGCCAGGATTTGCGTCGCTTACTTGACCTTGAGATGTGTTGGTCCCGGTCCTGCGCTAGTATCCGGGACCAATACTTTTCCTGAAGACCAAAAGGAATTTGTCTAAAATCATTAATTTCTTTAATGATTTAAAGATTTGAAAATTGGAACTTGGAATTTTACGACGTTAATAAATAACTATCGTAACGACATTTTGACTGACGAATTCAGGAAATTCAAACTGGACTTGTTAGGAGTTTCAGAAACTCATAATCCTAGGGTAAGAACCAAGGAAGTAGGTGATATACAATTTATTTATCAGGCAGGGAAGGATGGATACATAGACAGGAGTAGGTCGCATGGATGAATCTAAGGAAGCTGCTAAGTCTCGGTTAGACGACTGATTTGACTTAAACCTCCTGCTTGGCAGCTGTCGACGAGCGTAGAGGGAACCAGACGTCAGCACCGTCATCGTCTCCAGAGTGGCCTCGTTTTTTGTGCCAGAGTAGGAGCTTCACTGGGTCAATACCCCACGCCGTGAGTCGATCGTGGATGATATCCGCCCATCTCATACGTGTGTCTACCTCTGGGGAACACTTCCAGCCGTTCGCAGTTGGATACGAAGTCAAATATAACTCGGGCAGGTGTGTTTTCAGTGGGTAGGGCGAAGTAGATGACCGCGTACCAACACAGCGAGCGGGGAGAGGACTCAAGCTGTTTTCGGAGAGGGGTGGTTTAGACTGGGAAAGGTTTTAATAATTTAATGATAATTGGTCATTTTATTACTAAAAGTTCAGAATACCATTTTTTCAGTTCGTGGTCAGTTGTATAGCCTATGCCCCTGTAGAACCGACTGATGGAGATAATAGTGACTCAGACGAATTTTACTTACAGTTTAGAGTAGCAAATTGACAGAGTCCCAGATAAAAAGATGGTGTTTTTTACTAGGAGATTTCCACGCCCTAGTCGGTAAAAATATGGATTGGTCGTATCCTAGCCTAGGGAAATTTGGTGTAGGTATAACACAAAACAGCAATGACTACATAGATTGCTGCAATTTTGTAGGTATAACAATCTAGTAATAATCAATACAGCGTTTGGTCATAAAGTGGCCATAAGTTAACGTGGTATTCATGTGATGGCAAGACAGCAAACTTTAATCATTAATCATGTTTTTTGTAAACTAAAGACTGGCAGGATCAATACAAGATACTAGGGTTTATAGGAGGTGCTGTTATTGATTTAAAAGTAATAAGTAAAAAAATCCCCATCTAGTAGTTTCATGAGTTAATTTAAGGCTGAAACTTTGGACGAGTAATTACTCTCCCGGGAAGTTATAATGTTGGTAGACTTCAGGATGAGAATTTGAGAGAAACGTTCCAGGAAACAGTTGAATACCAAAACTGGAGAGTTTTAAAAATTTGACAATGCAGAAGATGGATGGATGGATACCCTTTAGGAAAACAATTTGTGAAGTTGCTGATGGTGTCTTAGGGAAGAAAGAGAGTTAGGAACGGCAGCTAGGAATATTAGTGAAGAAAGCCTTATGTTTAAAAGAGGATGAAGAGGCTTCTTGTAAAAGAAAATTATCTGAGTCATAGATCATATAAAAATAAGAGGAATGTAAAGAAAGCGGAGAAAGCATTAAAATATGAACTAAGGAGGTGTGAAGTGGAGGCCATGGATAAAATTGCCCGAGGATCTGGAAGATACAGCTAGATGGCATAATAGTAAAATATTGTACTGGCATGTTAATAAATTGAGAAGTCAAATCCGGACATGTCCTAGTTAAAAACAATAGGAACGGGGCCACAAGAAGTGATAAGGAAAAAAGATGAACAGAGATGGATAGAACATTAAGCAGATAGAGATGGGCAGAATATTTTATGATGGAATGTTCTAACCAAGGTAGATTTGCAGGAAAAGATAAAGAGGAAAATAAAAAAGTTTGGTGTGCTACCTTTCATGGTGAAGGAAGATTTTTTTTGTGTGAAGGATTTGAAAAATATTAAGGCCCCCCAGGTGCTGATGGTCTGTGGTAATGAGTTTCAAATACGGTGGCTCTGAAGTTAGAAAAAGGTTACTGAAGATTATGAATATGATTTTGGAAAAAAAAAAGAGGAGGAAGTACCTAGCAATTTTATGAGAACCCTAATTAAACCACTGCATAAGCAAGGTGATAAGATTGAGTGTGACAATTATTGAGGCAGTGGCCTGGTCTCTGTAAGTAGTAAATTGACTAAGTAATGTGATACTTTTTAGACTGAGAGATGCTGTAAACAAGTTATAAGAGAAGAACCGTTGTGGGTTTTTAGAAAGGATTGAGTGTGTGTCAACCCCAATTTTCACATCTTAGGTTAATAATTGAGAAGTGCCTGATTTATCAGACAAATTTGTCCTTTGTTTTATAGATTAGAGCAAGCGTTCGATTCTGTTGATAGAAGAGCTGTAGCAAAGGTCTTATCCGTGTATGGTATACAAAACAAATACATTAAATGTGATTAGTTTTATTTTTGTGCTATGTACAAGAATAAACACTGCTGCAGCTAAGGTAAGTAAATGAGGTTAGCAGCTGATTTTAAATTAAATCAAGAGGTTAAGCAGGGTTGTGTTCTATCCCCTTTTAAAATGGATCATTTTGATGGACTTTGTCTTAAGGAGTACAGGAAAGGCAATGAAGGAACACGGAATCAAATGGGGAGGAAAACTTTCCTGGACTTACATTATCTGACGATTTAAGCATCCTAGATGAAAAAAAGCAAAATGAATCTACTGCAAGAGTAGGTACTAAGGTTACTCTTATCATTTTCCTCTGGACTGTACCATCTTCTTCTTTGCAATTTTCTATTCTAAACCCATGCTGACGGGCGTTGGTGCGTATCTCCATAATAACATACTGTTGTAACCATTTATCCCTACTGTTTTTATTCAGGTCTTATTAATTAGGTCACTTTTGCACATAAAATTTGCTCAGGTACCTGAGTCAATTACCATTTTGGCAAATTTTCCGATTAATGTCCTTCTATTTTGTATTATTTTGCAAACTCATCAATGTCTCTTTTGCTATTGGCTATATATAGCCCGATTGTTCTTTAATGGGTTACTTTTTCATCTCTATTGCGAAATTTTTGGAAAAAAGCTCTGAGGAATCACATTTTACCAGATTATAGCATTTGAACTTGAATATCATGTATTTCGTTTTTTTTAGACAAGATAGCTTAGCTTCTTATTTTTGTTTTATGGGCTAGTCCACCTTCTCCCCCGCGCCCCTTATCAACGAAGTTGCATGTTTTTCCATCTTAGAATTTAATGTTTAATCTTTCTTGATTCTCTCATCAGTTTGGAGATTTGTGGTGTGCATTAGATTTATTGTAAATAATTGTTTTGTTGCGTCTGGGATTTTCTCTCTGCAATCATTTCCATCAACTGTTTTCTATTTGTTTTTTCTTTTTGTTCCCTGGCTATTTTTTCTTTCTCTCTTTCTTTTCTATCATCCTCCTCTTTTTGGGTTAAGAAATAGAGCATTTGTGTAAGATCTACTTTTAATAAAATTTTTTATTCATGAGTCATATTATGACCAATACTATATTGCTTATAACTAGATTGGATAACAATACTATATTGGGAAGAAAAGAACAGCCGGTTATTCCCGATCTTAGAAACTCAGCAACAAATTTAAAAGCGATCAGTGACCCAATAGCTAAAGCCAACCTACTAGATCAGCAGTTTTTCCACAGTTTTTCACAACAGAGAGGGACAAAGATGAAAGTCAAGAGGAATGTCAGCCACTAGTCGTAGGCAAATTTGAAGAATAGAACTGACAATACAAATGGTCTACAAAAAACTAAAAAAAAAAGCTAAACCCTTACAAATCAGAAGGGGGTCCAGATGGCCTACATCCTAGAGTAACCATACTCAAAGAGCTGACACAAGAAATTGCAGGGCGCCATTGCACTACATTTTTGTCAAGTAGCTACAAACAGGGAACCTGCCTGATAAATGGAAGCAAGCAGCGGTGTGATTTCCTCTTCAAAAAAGAAAGCAAATCAGATCAAGTAATTAACAGACCTATCAGTTTTAACCTGTATCACATGCAAAATGCTAGAATCTTTACTCCCGGATAATATATTACATAACCTACTCCAAAAGAAGCCTCATTTCACCTGCACAGTTTGGATTTCTCGAGAAAAGATCAGCAGAAAAAGCCAGCTACTTGTTGCTACAAACGCCTGGAGAAAAAATATGGATAGTAGGATGCAGGTAGATATTTATGCTTAGATCTCAGAAAAGCCTTTGATAAAGTCTTACAAAGTCAACTTCCTTCGAAAACTACAGTCCATCGGTGTTGGTGATACTATTCTAAAGTGGGTTCTCAACTTCCTGAGGGGAAGATCTCCGCGAGTGAGACTGGAGGGATACCTTAGCAGCAACGAGACAAAAAAAGTCACAAGTGGAGATGTTCAAAGTAGTGTTCTGAGGCCTTTACTATTCAACTATTATTACATAAATGATCTCCCAAAAAAACATAGATTCAGAGATACTGCTTTATGTAGATGACACGAAAATCTTTCGCGCAATAACAAGCTTTGAAGAGATACAGAAAAAAATACTACAGCAACACTTAAACAAAAATAGCAGAATGAATAAAAAAAAAGGAGCATGGAAGTGAATACAATAAAAATGAAAAAAAGTAAAAAAGTAGTCACATTTCGGCTAGGCCAAAACACACATTTCTCAGCACTACTGCTTTGAAGGACAACAGATACCTATACAAGAAGAAGCGCGAGATTTGGGAGTGACAATAGACAGTGACATGACTTTCACCAAGCACTACGAATCAATCATCTCTAAGTCATCACAAGTCTTGGGAATTATTCAAAGAAATTTCTCTCTTACTGACTCAACACTGTTTTCTATACTCTTCAAATCGTTAGTGAGACCAATGATCAAATATGGTCAATACAACAACCAGACCGTTTTTTTCAAAAAAGACAGCAATGCAATAGAAAAATCCAAAGGAGCTACTAAATTCTTTCCATCACTTAGAGACTTATCATACCAAGACCGTTTGAAAAAACTGTCGCTCCAAGCCTCTCCATACCAATTTTTGAGAGGAGATCTTATTGAAGTATACAAAATATGCACAGATACTACGACAACATCCCTCCAGAAGAGATAATAACAATTCAAGAATAATAACCTGAGAGGTCACGAGTTTAAGCAAATCGAAGAACATTTCAGAAGAGATGTTGGTAGATGGGCATTCAGCAACCGCATTGTCTCCGAGTGGAACGCACTACCAACGGTTACACTGTCAACTCAGATTCAGTCAATGCATTTAAGAAAAAGATTGACAATCATTATAGTGATAAAGCATTTGATTATTTAATTTTTTGTAGATAGAGGTCACAAGCCTGTTTTTTCCATTATATTATTATTATTATTAGCTTGTTATACTTGAAAAATTGCAACTGTCTGTAATCATTACTGTTATATCTTCCCCTGCCAAATTTACTTCGCAAGGATACCACTTATTGCTATTTCTACCAACCTGGGCATTAAAATTTTCCAAATAAAATGCACATATATTTCTACCAAGAACCCTGTATATTTGTTCCCTAGTATCTGTAAGTTGGCCTGGAATTTATCTGAGTTGCTACTATCTCCATCAGTTGTTTTTACAGGAGGATATACTACTATGACTGATACCTTGCACTTTTTGTCATAAAATGAGCAACTAGAATTCTATAATTAATACCTTTTCAAGTCTTAAAAATATCTTAGCAGCTTCTTTATTCATCTGGAGTTTTACTCCCTGCATATCCACCCTATTCTTCCTGCTTTACGATAAAAGATTCTATATAAACTAATTTTTCTATCTTTCTTAAAGCCTTGGATAAGTTTTTGAAACTCCTAATAAGTTCCCAGTCCAAAATGGCTAAATTTGTCAGGTCAAAATGTTCACAATAGTCATTTTTAAACAGCCTAACATTCCCAAGTTACAACTTTCCTAATTTTTTAAATCAATGAAATTATTGTGGCCTAAACAAAAGCAAATGTATACCAAAACCAGTAAACAACGTTCAGTGTCATATACAAGATAATTTCAGCCACCCCCTCTTATTATAGATGGAATAATTTCTGACCCTTCCAAGTTTTAAAATTGTTCTAGGGCTTTCAGTTGATAAAAACTTGTTTTATTATTAATTCCATTAGAAGACTTCATCTCCTATGCTGTTAACATCAATTTGGGTGCCTTAAGCAATAAACCATATGTTAGCAGGCTATTTCAGATATTTGAGTAGTTGAAGATTTTGAGATCAACAAAATGAGAGAAAAAAAAAATATTGGCCAGAGCTCAGCCAAGTTTTAATTACACAAAAGGGAAGAGTGCATTAAAGTGACTATTGTTATTTACAAGAATAAAATCGCTGAGAGACTAAGGTAGGAAGTAAGTTTAGCAGTTTGGCTCAGTGTGGAGTCAGGTGTTGAGCATAGTTTTTTTGTCCTTTCCCTGTTTTTTATGGATTATTTGGATTGAGTTTACCATAAAGAACATGGCAAAGTCCTCTGGGGGAACAGTGGAATCAAATAGGAAGGTAGTATATCTCCTACAGTTAGATTATGCACTTGATTTGAAAGTTCTAGATAAAAATGTTGATAAAATGAATTTCAAGTATTTTTTAAAGTAGTTTGAAGACTTACAATTTCCCTAGATGACTGACAATTGACAGACAAACCTTCAGGATCAGAACATTTATATTAAAACAGAATATTCATATAGCTTAAGAAATCAAACTTATCTAAAGAATCGAAATTTTCATCCTGAATCCAAATAGTGACATTTTTTTCCATTGCAAATCATTTAAATACCTAAAACAATAGCCCATATTATATATTCCCTATTGCATTTATTGATTCTCGATCATGTCATTATTGATCCAATTTAGCTTTTAAACTACTTTTAACAACATTGACATTAACACAGGTATATATAAGCCAATATCTAAGATTAAAGAATAGGGTATTGTCTTTAAGGGTCAATGAAAAGCTTAAAATTTAATTTGTGACAAAAAAAAAGAGTCAAATGTGAATTCAGGATAAAATTTTGCTTCCAGAGGTAAGTTTATTTCTTACCTATCTGAATATTCTATTAATATAAACATTTACCAAATTTTATGCTGAATTTAAGTAGGTCTATAAAATTGATTTGTGTGGCAAATTTGAAGACACTCTAGCTTTAAGGTGCCTAAGTGGTTTCAACCTCAGTCCTTTATGCTTTTTGGTAAATTCGGGGCAGTTTATATTACTGACCTACAAAGTGAGATGATAATACTAATCCATGCCATACTTTTTATACTCTTTCCTTAATATAATAATGGCTTTACTGGGAAATTCAAACTCAAGCCCTTTTAAAGACCCTCAAATATGGCATGATTTTTCCTTATATTAGATACCACTTACATACCACTTCTAGCATAATTCCTTTTTAAACCCAGTTTACCTGTAAATTAAATCAGCTGTGAAAAAATTGAGAGAAAGAAATACATGGGAAATATTTTATTCAGGCTATATATAGGCACAAGAAGGAGGGGGGGCAGGCTAAAGTATAGTGGGCATCAGTTGCAAAGTTTACCTACAATTATTCATATATAATGCCATAAAAGTATGTGGTTTTTAATTCTTTCATATAGTCAAGAAAAAAAAACAAGAAAAAGATATCATCTTTGAGATAGATAATGGGCTTAAAATTGAATTTCTGAGAAAAGCAATTACTAGTCTAAGTAACTCATGAATAGAACAACCAGCTTGTTTTAGGGAAGGTTAAGTTACCAATCTCCATCTGTACTTTTGACTCTTGATCTGGTTTTCTCAGTAATCCTATACCTTCTTATTATAGAATGTAACTAATCATTACCCATTGGGTAATAGCAACCATGTTGGAATTATTTCAGTTATGTTTGCCTACTAAACGACCCTCTTCCTATGCAACAATATTATGTCAATTACAAACTAGTCTCCACAAGAGAACTTGCCAATATCAGCTGGGAAGAGCTATATCACCAATGATATTGATGGAAGTTGGTCTAATGTGAAAACTGTAGATTTTGCATGCTGCACAAGTTGTGTTGTCACCAGAAGTTTTTGGGCTAAACAGGGACCAAAAGTCTTCCTTTTTTAACAGCTGAAACAAGTAAGGGCTAATTAGCGGTAGAAAACATTGAGCATGGGATCATTACAGGAAAAAGAAAACTTCAGAAAAACGCTTAACCAAATTATCAACTCTCCAAAACTTTTTGTAATTACCAGACAACCACCATATCAAGCAGTTGAAAGAGAAGTTTGAGGAACAATTGGCTTTGAGGATTTTTAGGGATAATCCTAAATTTTTCTGGCATTATGCCTCTCAAAATGCTGCAGCACACACAACAGTCCCCTGATATGCTGCACTATTGTCAAAAAGGGAGTTTCTGATCCTCAGTTGGTCTGGAAATTTTTCAACCAACCAATTTCCATCTGTCCTTTTGCTCCAATTCCAGTATTTGCTTTTCCCCTATATTGCTATTACCCCCCCCTCGCCCCTCGCGGAGAGAAAGTACGGAAAAATACCCCGCGTGTGGAAATTAAAGCTTTCCAAATTGGAGCGAGAATTTATTTGAGGGGGGGTTTTTTTTTTTTATTTCCTTATAAGGTAGGGGGAACGAATTTTGGTACTTGTGTATTAGGCACCACTCACTCAAGTTTATGGCTGTGTAAAATTCGAGAGAACACACCAGTTTTTCTGTTAACTTTAGAAGTAAATTTGGGCTATATATTTGCAAATTAGGGGGGGGGGGGGTAAGTATAGTGGGTCTACATGCACAATGCGTTTGGTTACAGTTATCCTGCATAAATAGCTAGGTCTAGAAGTTTGTTCATTTGAAAGCCAAAGGTTTTGGCCATGAAAATAGTAAAATAGCATACAGAAAGGCACAAATACATAAACTTGGGGGTTAATGCAATCACTCATAAGCAACTTAAATTTACGTTAACCATATATGTCCTACTTCAATTACTTAGGGGGGTTAGGTAATTAAGCGGTTGATAGTTGGGGTGGCTTAGCACTTGAAAAAACACTGACTCTTTTTTAAAATAAATTTGCTACCTGCCTATTCTTCTGTAATTTTTTAGTAGGCACTACCTAGAATGAATGTTTTTGCTGACTTCAAACGCCAAATACTTTACGTACCAAAAGACAAACTAGTGCAAAATGTAGGGCTATAGACAAAAAAACCTACAGGTAATAATTCTCATGCTAAAAAAAATATTGAAAAATTAAAGAAACCAGAAAATAAAAAAAAAAAAAAAAATAAATAAAAAATATTTTAAAAAAAAAGACAGCAAAACTATGAGGAAAAGGATCGCGTAGGTAAAAATATAAAGGCATCTACGAAACGAATAAAACTAAATAAAAAAACAAAGCTAAAAAATTCTGGGGTAAAATAAAAAAAAAAACATCTGGATGAATTTTCAAAGGCGTAACAATTGCAAAAAACGAAAAAAACTAAATTTAAAAAAAGTGATTCAAAAAAAACAGATTTAGATACGGGTCAACAAATGATGTAAAACTCTGTCCTCACTGACTGGAACAAAAGAATTACTAGAAGAAAAACTTTTCAAAAGGAACAAAACTAGAAAAAAAAGGGAAAATAAAATTCTGGCTTTAGGTCCTACAACTAAAGTCCTCCAAAAAAATAAAAAATCACACAACTTCTGAACCCCCTTAAAGATATTCTCAGCAAATTGTTACCCCTAATCAAACCTATTGTAAAAAAAAATAAACCCCCCCATAAAAAATAAAAAGAACAGTTAGACCAAAACCTGCCTTGATTAAAAAAGAAAAAATGTAATTGAAAAAAACTTTCATCGAAACCAACAACAAATGGCGAAGAAAACTTGAAAAAATAAAAAAATAATCTCTCAGAAATCAAAGATAAAAGAAAAAAAAAAAACTGCAAACTCAAAAAAAAAAAGACTTCCACCCCCTTATGCTGTGAAAAACAAAAAAAAGATTTATGTGGCAAAAGTTTTACATTGGATAAAACCATCTGGCTGAATAGATTAGCGTAAAAAACAAAAAACTTTATAATTTTACACAAAAAAAAGTGATAAAAAATTACCCTGATAGTCAGGCTTAAAAAACATGCTTCTGATCCAACTGAGTTCCCAGTCCAAATTGCCTCTGTCTTTTGTCCCCTCACTTCTAGTCTGTTTGTCTAAGATTAATTTGCGTGGAAGGCTTTCTAAGGAGTGTAAGAGCTTGTTTTGTACTAACAAAGAAACCAGTTTGTTCTCAAGTTTTACACAGAGATAGGGCATAAACTTGAGTTTAATGCTGTAATTCAAATTCACAAGTACCAAAATTCCTTCCCCCTAAAAAAAAAAAAATTCAATAAAATTCTCAAATTTGGACAAAAGCCTTATTTTCTGTGGGGAAAATTAGGCTTAAATAGCCCCTCCAAGTCTGGAGTGGTAATATTTTCCATGGGGGAATAATTTTTTGTTTGTCGGGGAACCTATCGTGGTGCTAAATTAGCTTTCTCTAAAAGGTAAGCGCCCACTTTTTTTTTCCCTATGATGAAATCACTGAGATAAAACACTATTCCATGATTAAGTCGAAAAGGATAGTTAAACTGAAAAAGGGGAACTACAAAAAAAACTAGGCTCAACATGGAAGCAATATCTCGTTTTTTGTTTTTGAAAACATTTTCAGATACTCCTCTTCCCTCTGAACATGAACCTTTGTCAAAAAAAAAAAAAAAAAGCAAACAAAAACAAAGAAAAAAAAACAAAATTTTAAAAACCAAAAGTCCTTCCCCCTAAACAGAAAAAAACATACACAAAGTGATGTCAAGCATGCCTCCCAAAACCCTGCAAAAAGGTCAAAAAAGTCTGGAAACCCATGTAAACACTGTCCGCAGGGGCAAAGGACTTGTAAAGCTAAAGAGAAGAAAAAAGAAAGAAACAATTTGATGTATCAAGTTGGAAAAGAAAACGATTAATGGTGAGAAGTAGTTCAAAAGGAACCAACATGCTCAAAAACAGACAAAAAATTGATGGTCTCAGACTGCAAAACTTAACTCTATTGAAAACAGTAAGGTCAAGAGAAGAGGAAGATGTCAGAGAACGCTCTTTCCTACTGTTCAGCTTATCATTAATGTTTCCAAAACTACCTCTGGATGGGGAAAACAGGGGACCCATATCAAGAGCAATATTTAAGAAAGGTAGAAAGGACCTTGCTGAAAATTGCTGACCGTATTAGAATGACACTAGCAATTGTTGAGAATCTTGAAAGAATAATCAAATTCTGCAGTTATTAGAGATCTTGGAGAAAGATGATCTCTTGGAACAGCTCACAACATGGCTCTTGTTCTGAAAGATCTGATGATACCAATCTCCTTGAATCATGACCATAATCACTAAGTTACTTGATACAGGGGAAAGGACTGCTTGACGACGATTCTGTTTGACTTTTCTAAAAAAGATTTTGACAAAGTTTGAGAGAGAACAATGACTGGTCAAGATCAAATTATGTGTTGCACACTCAGGGCTCTTTTCGGAAAGAGAAGTCCCTTCTCTGAATCCTTGATTTACAAAGTATAGTGACATTCTCAATGAGTTCAGTTATTTGATGACTCTGGCTAGCCTGTATTCTTTCTTTGTCTAAGCATTGTTTTGAGTGGAGATTTCTCATGAAGCCTTTGGGTCCTACTACACTTTTTAATAATCTTCATCAATGAATGCTTCTTTCACTATCAGCAGTACACCTAATGCCCTATGCTGACAACCTGAAGCTCCTTGGACCAGCCTTGTCCTGTGAAGATCATGCCCTTCTACAAAAAATCTTGGACTTGCTTGATCAATGGGCTGAGGCTTGCTTCTTAGATTTAATGTTGACAAGTGCCAGTCCTTCACTTTGGTAAAATGAACCATTGTTGCTCTATTTTTTCTCAGGTCTCCCACTTTCCTCTGTAAATACTGACAAGGGGTCTTGGAATCACTATGATAATGAATTAAAATCATGCAGCAACATGCAAAGAAGTCTGGTAGGTGGTTGCAAGGTCAATCAACAAACTCAAATTCTTACTGGGTACACTCATAAAGAAGGGCTGAAAGAATATTACCAAATAAGAATGTCAGGCAGCAAGGATTCGCACAACGAGAAATGTTTTTATACAGTTCTTACATGGACATCCACCTCCCAAAGAATGGGAGGGGGGTTATTTCGCTGCCAAAAAAGTACTTGCACGCTACTTGGAAAAACTCTAGTATGAAATCAAAAAGGGGTCAGGCTCAAACTAATTCCACCCCCTGTGGTTCCTCAATGCTTGGATTTCGCCTTGGTTAAACCATCTGCCAGACAAAATGGCTCATTTTTAAGAAGCAGCTTCATATAAAATTTCTGGTTAATACAGCCCGTTCATAATCCCATATTTAAAGAGACGCAAATTTGTATCCTAATCAATATATGTCAATGCACCAATCAGAAGGGGAGAGACAACGCCTTACCCAGAGGGGGGAGGGAGGGGGGGTTCAGCAAAAGATATCCTGAAATGGTTTGTTTACACTCGTAAAAACGTAACAAAAAATGGATATAAAAAAAATTTGTATGCGCTTTTTTAGGTTTTGCTGTTTGTGTAACCCGCCCCCCCCCCAAGGTTCAAAAAAAAATATTTGAGTAAAACCCCTTCCGGATAAGAAATACCTGGGTACACTGTTCAATTGGGGTGAGGTTTGGTTGTGTTGTTACCCGTTAAGAGGCTAATACAGTTCATGTAATGCACAGATATTTAAAAAGTTTTTGAGAGAAAATAGTACTTCTTCTATTGTAAGTTTTATCTGAAATTATTGAAAAATTTTCCGTTCCTGGCCTTGCAGGTTTACTTGGCTAATAATTGTTCAGTATGAAATAAATTTACGGAACCAATATTCAAGTTCATCTTGTTGCCAACAACTGATGAAAAGTTGGGGACAAACTGAAAATTCCTTCACTTATCTCTAAGCGAATTTCAAATCTCATCATGTAGAGAGAATGTTATGCTTAACTCTAGTATGGGAAGTGGGTATTTTCTCAATTCGAATAGTCGAGTGATTGTGGGTGAAAAGACCTAAATGACTCGCGATGTGAAAGAAGCCTCGATACTCTGTCAGTGTAATTTTCATGGAACAGCGGATTTTTTTCACATAGGGGGAAAAATTATTACTCAGAACAGAATGTGAAACTTGTTCATAATTAAAAAGCGTAACAGTAATTTCTACCTCAATTCAAAAAACGTAATGCAAAATGTGCAACGTTTTTAGGACGTATTGTGTAAATTACCATAATATTTAAAACGAGTACCAAAACGGTAACGAACGTAACCTCGGTGGCACCCTGTTTAGGTTGCATACTTTTCAGGCTACGTTTACTACGGTTCTGCTCAGTAGTTCTTCGTATGTTTGCGAGGTCTGTGGATCCAGTAAGAGGGCCATTCAACTCTTTGAAATCCCAGGGAATGCTTTTACTGACTATTGAATATTCTAGCTATATTGCAAAGATATCTCATCAGTTGATAACAATCAGCGTCCCGTTATTAATAGTAACGTCTTTTTAGGATCGTTATCATCAACCAATAAGTTGTGGCTTGCAAGTCAGCTGAAAGGGAGCGATTAATAAGAGTATCAAATGATATAGGGATCTAAAATTGATGACAGTAATTTTTCAGTCCTTACCTGCCCCACCCTTGTCCTGAGCGCTGTTGGGGGATGTCAAGTTCAAAATGCAAAATTTCCGACCTTTTAACTAAACTGAACAAACTAGTTATCTCAAAATTTTGATTGGATGTGTTTTTAGGGAATGATGAGCATGGAGGGGGGGGGAGGGGTAGCTGAAATTTTTTTCAAACAAAAGGTAGAACGTTTTTCAAAAAATGTAAAGAACTCCATTAAACCAAAACGAACAAAAATAAAATCAAATAATCTACCAAGCGTGAAACTACCAGAAATCGAAACAGAAATAGAATTCGAAACCCAAAACGAACAGAAATTACAATAAATAACCAAGTCAAACTCAAACGAGCAGAAATTAATATGAGTAGAGTTCGAAACCCCTATGCTTTCTAAAAGCCAGAATATAATTTGTACTTTACTGAAAAAATTTCAAATGAATATGCATTGTCAGTTTAACATACACATGCTGATATTTATTCCTCAAAATTTTAATTAATTTTTTGTTTTCTAAAAGTTATAAAAGTGAAAACATTTAAAATAATTGTTTTTCAGTATAGTAGAAATTATATTCCTGGCTTTTAAAAAGCAAAGGGGTTTTAAACCTAGCTCCTATTAATTTCTACTCTCGTCTTGAGTTTGACTCTGTTATTATTTTTTAATTTATCAAAAGTCTGTTATTTATCAAAAGCCTTTATAAATAAATTTTAAGATTATTTTGAATAGAATGGTATTATCTCAAATTTTTTTTATTAGATACATTTCATGACAATATGACGTGTGGGTGTGTGTGTGTGGTGGGGGGGTAGATGATAGCTGCCCTCCAATCACTTTGACTCTCAAGAGGAGCACTAGAGCGTCTAATTACCAATCCAATGAGCCTATTCCAAAGTTTATGTGCCTAAGCTTTCTATAAAGACCTTATATACCACAAGGACTTAACGTACAACCCTTGCCCTGAGGGTTGGGGGATTTTTTATCCCCAAAGACATAATTTGCAAAGTTTTTGCAAATACGTAGAACAAAATGCCTATCTAAAAATTTTACTGGTAAGTGTTTGGAGAAATGATGGGGCGTGGGGGGTCATTTGCCCTCTGATCACTTTTCAACTAATATATAATTTGTACTTTACTGAAAAAATTCAAATGAATGTGCATTGTCAGTTTAACATACATATGCTCATATTTATTCCTTAAATTCTTAATTAATTTTGGATTTCTTAAAGCTATGAAAGTGAGAAACATTTAAAAGCAATTTTTTTTCGTAAAGTACAAATTATATTTTGGCTTCTAGAAAGCATAAGGGTTTTCAACCTAACTCGTATTAATTTGCAATCGTTTTGAGCTTGACTCTGTTATTTATTTTAATTTACCAAAAGTCTGTCATTTATCAAAAACCTTGTTATATAATATTTTTGATTATTTTGAATAGAATGGCTATCTCAAAATTTTGATTAAATGTATTTCAGGACAATACGATGTGTGGTGTTTGTGTTTAGGACTGTGTTTGGGAGGGGGGTGATAGCTGCCCTCCGATCACTTTGACTCTCAAAAAGAGCACTAGGGCGTCTAATTACCAATCAATGAGCCTCTTCCGAAGTATATGTGACCAAGCTATCTATAAAGACCTTAAAATGTCCCCAGGGCATAACGTTAAAAACCCTTGCCCTGAGGGCTGGGGAGATTTTTTATCCTTAAAGACATAATTTCAAAACTTTTTCAAATATGTAGAACGAAATGGCTATCTCAAAATTTTGCTTGGAAGTGTTTGGGGAAATGATGGGCGTTTGGGGGGGTGGGGTAATTTGCCCTCTGATCACTTTCTCAACTAATAAAAAAGGCACAAATCCTCTCAATTTTCAATCGAATGACCCCTTTTTGAAGCTTCCACGACAAAACTTTCTATAAAAACCATATATGCCCGAAAGGGCATAAGCTTACAACCCTTGTCCTGAAGGCTATGGGGGAGGAGGTTGTCATCCTCAAAGGCATAATTTCCAACCATACAATCACGTTGAACCAAAATTGCCATATCAAAATGTTGGTTGGAAAATATTTGGGGAAATGATGGGAGTTGGGAGGGGGGGTGATTCTTCCTCTGATGACTTTCGACTATTAAAAAAGGCATAGCCCTCTGAATTTCCAATAGAATGGGCCCTTTTTGAAGTTTTTACAACAACGCTTTCTATAAAAACCTTATATGCCCCCCGGGCATAAAAAAACAAATTTAGCCCTGAGGGCTCTGGGGGGAGGGGTGTCATACTTGAACACATAATGTCCGGACCTTTCGACTACATTCAACAAAATGACTGTATCAAAATGTTGATCGAAAGTGTTTGGGAAATCATGGGTGTAGGGGGGGGGGGGGGGGGCTTCGCCATTTGATCACTTTTTACTATTAATAAAGACGCTAGCCCTTTAAGTTCCCAATTGAAATAGCCTTTTCGAAGTTTTCTACGACAACACTTTCTATACAGAACCTTGTATGCCTCCTGGGGTATAACTTAAAAAACCCTTTGCCCTGGGGGCTTTTGGGGTTTGTCGTCCTCAAAAATTAATTTCCGGACCTTTCAACTACGTTGAGCAAAATAGCTATCTCAAAATTTTGATTGGATGTGTTGGAGAAAACATGAAGGATGTGAGAGGGGGGTTACTTGCCCTCCAATAACTTTTGGCTATTAAAAAGGGCACTAGCTCTTTCAATATCCAATCGAATGAGCCCTTTTTTTGAAGTTTCTACGACAGTACTTTCTATAAAAACTTATATGCCTCATGGCATAAACTTATTACCCCTGCCCTAGGGGCTTTGGTGGGTTGTCAGTCCTCAAAGATCTAATTTCCAGAGCTTTGCAACTACGTTGAACAAAATGGCTATCTCAAAATTTAATTGGGATGTGTTTGGGAACAATGATAGGCGTGAGAGGGGGGCTAGTTTCCTTCCAAATTACTTTCAACTATTAAAAAGGGCACTAGCCTTTCAATTTCCAATTGAAAGAGCCCTGTTTGAAGTCAGTTGCTAGGACAACGCTTTTTTCTACAAAATCCTTGTGTGCCTCCAGGGTATATCTTATGACCCTGGCCTGAGGGCTGTGAGGGGAAATATCTTCCTCAAAGACATAGTTTCCCTGTTTTTTCAAGTACGTTGAACAAAATGGCAAGGAAATGGTGGGCGTAAGAGTGGGGTTGAGTTACCCTCCAATCGCTTTTGACTATTAAAAAGGGCACTAGCACTTTCAATTTCCAATCGAATGAGTCCTTTTTGAAGTTGTTCTACGACAACACTTTCTATAAAACCTGCATACCCCAAGGGCATAATTTATAACCCTTGCCCTGCTGGGCTGTGGGGTGGGGGATTGTCATCCTCAAAGAACTAATTTCCGGAGCTTTTAAATATGGTAACAAAAGAGGCTATCTCAGAAAGGTTTCATTGGATGTGTTTGGGGAAATGATGGGCGTGTGAAGGGGGTTTAGTGCCCTTCCATCCCTTTCGACCATTAAAAAGGGCACCGGTCCTTTCCAATTTCCAATCGAATGATCCCTTTTTGAAGTTTTTGCTATGACACTTTCTATAAAAACCTTACATGCCCCCAGTAAACAACTTAAAAACCCTTGCCCTAAGAGCCGCTATAGGGGGAATGTCTTTCTCAAAGACATAGTTTCCAGATCTTTTCAACTACGTCAAACAAAATCGCTATCTCAAAACTTTATTAGATGTGTTTTGGGGAAATTGTGGGTGAGGGAGGGGATGTTAGTTT
This sequence comes from Artemia sinica, assembly GCA_027921565.1. Classification (NCBI taxonomy): domain Eukaryota; kingdom Metazoa; phylum Arthropoda; class Branchiopoda; order Anostraca; family Artemiidae; genus Artemia; species Artemia sinica. The sequence goes on along the minus strand of JAPEVW010000142.1, from coordinate 393,831 downwards.
TCCTCCAAGCACTTTCGGACTATTAAAACGGCAAAAGCCCTTCCAATTTCCAATCGAATGAGAACTTCTTGAAGTTTCTTCGACAGCTCCTTCGATACAAAGTGCCCTGGTCTAAAACCAAAAAAAATAATACATTTTGCCAACATCGTTCTCTATATAAGCAGTGCTATTGCGTTGCCTATGATATCTTGAAAAAGTGGCCAATTGGCGTTTTTTTTTATTACACACAGTTGTATACTTGCATATTTTGGAAAAGTGGCCAATTGGCTTTTTTCGTTTTCAGACGTTGGTCTGGGATTTGAGGACACATATGTGTGTTGCTTATGGAAGTAAAAACTGCTATAGGATCTGTTTGCAGTTCAGGTACCTTTACAATATGAAATAATTGGAGACCAACCTGATCAATGAAATGAGACCAATCTGGAGATCAATAGGGGAAAAAATTATTTTTACAAATGTCGAAATCAGGTCTTGAAATTAAATGGAGTAAATAGAGAAAGACTTGTATCATTTACCAGAAGTAGTTCTATACTTTTTTTCATCTTCATGGGCAATTACTTCCCATAAAGATTAAATAAAGCTTTTAAGGATTAAGATCACCAAGAATAAAAGCATATCCTCCAATTATATCTTTCTCGAGAGCATTATGGATATCAAAGACATAGTTTCCAAGATCTTTCAACTACGTCGAACAAAAATGACTATCTCAAAACTTTTATTGGATGTGTTTTGGGGAAATTGTGGGTGAGGGAGGGGTGTTAGTTTTCCTCCAATCACTTTGACTATTAAAAAGTGTAAAAGCCCTTCCAATTTCCAATCGAATGAGAACTTCTTGAAGTTTTTTTCGACAGCTCCTTCGATACAAAGTGCCCTGTCTAAAACCAAAAAATAATACATTTGTACCAACATCGTTCGTTACTTAACCGTGCTATTGCGTTGCCTATGATATCATGGAAAAGTGGCCAATTAGTGTCTTTATTATTATGCAAATTTGTATACTTGTATATTTTGGAAAAGTGGCCAATTGGCTTTTTCGTTTTTAGACGTTGATCTGGGATTTGTGGACACATATTGTGTGCTGCTTATGGAAGTAAAAACTTCTATAGGATCTGTTTGTAGTTCAGGTACCTTTACAATATGAATAATTGGAGAACAACTGATCAATGAAATGAGACCAATCTGGAGATCAATAGGGGAAAAATTATTTTTTTACAAATGTGAAATCAGGTCTTGAAATTAAATGGAGTAAATAGAGAAAGACTTGTATCATTTACCAGAAGTAGTATTCTATACTTTTTCATCTTCATGGGCAATTACTTCCCATAATGATTAAATAAGGCTTTTAAGGATTAAAATCACCAAGAATAAAAGTATATCCTCCAATCATATCTTTCTCGAGAGCATTATGGATATCTGTTTCACCTTATGGGTTATAAAAGGACTTAACGTTGATGTGCTTTCCAGAACTTAAATTGACGGAAACTCCAATAACATCCACTTTAAAATCGTAAAAACTGAAGACAAAGGGATATGGGTAACAGCCTCTTCTCCGCAAATTGTTTAACCACCGCCCTTTCTATTGTATCCCTGTCCTTGCAAAAATCATTTATAACCAGATAGGATTTACATTGGATTACAAATTTGACATTAGCCTTTGCAACATAATGAGAGAGGTTCATTAGTTTTTTAATTTTATTAATTAGTGTAAAGTTCCACTGAAGTATGGACAGAAATATCACTAGTCATGTTTTACTGTGATATAATGGAGAGACTGAAATTATCCCTCGCTGTTCTTCAACAAATGATTTGAGAAATAATATACAGCTCATTTATGAAGCTTGCAGAAGACAAAAAAGCTCAGTTTTCAAGATAAATGAAAATCAATGTTTGAAAGTGGATTTTGATCGTTTCATGCATTCCCCCTCGGGATGCCCCGAAAGTTTTAACTTAATGCTCTAACTGACATCTTTTAAAGTTAGGGATCAAACTTGAGAACCCACTGATCATCCTGGTCCGAAAACTGAAAGATGGAATGACAATAGTGGTCTCAGTTTCATTACTATTTTTCCAAAAGTAGATGACTCTGGCAAGGTTACTAAAAGAATTCATTCTTATAGTTTCCATAGTAAGATCCAAATTGGATAGCACGGATTAGCTGTGATTTTGCTGGATTTCTTTTCTCATCCTTTTACCTCATTTGAGGAGCTTTCAGCAAACGAAAGTTCAGTTTTCGTAAAACATTAAAACCATGTTTTTGAAAGCTTAGTTTGAGTCAGTTCAGCCTACCCTGACAGTTTAAACCTAAGCCTCAAACTAACTTAATTCTCTTACAGGATAAAGATCAAAGTCATAGTCTTATCTTGGCTTATTTGACAATACATTTTGAATCACCACCGTGTTAAATGAAACTCTGAATTTTTTTTTGGAGATAGAAAAAGGCTGTGCTCCTGATCCAATTAGTTTCCTCATAACACCATTTCCATATTTTATCATACGGAGATTTGGAAACTAACCTGGTCTTAGACTTATAGGCGTGTACAAATGTACAAATCTGTGTAGATGTCTTGTAACTCAAAGAAAAAAAAACCTTTGTTTTTCAAATTCATAGACCACATTCACAGAACAGTTTTTAGTACTCATTCAAATGAAAAAAGAGTTAAAAATAATAATACATACTTGAAAAAATCCATTTTATAGACTTCTATAGTTTTTCCCCCAAATCTTTAAGTCAATTGATTCAAAAACAGAAAAGTGATGATTTTAATAGCTTCCCTCTCCTTAGACAGCACTTTCCAGATGATGAAATGTGTGATATATTAACGTGTAAGGGCATATACCCGTATGAGTGCTATAGCTCCACCTCGAGGCTACGAGAGGGAAAATTGCCGCCTATCAAAGCGTTTTATGATTCACTTTATAGTCAATTCTGAAAATTCTTGAAACGCAAGATGGCAGTGTCACCCAAAACCATCTCTACAGACTGGTACCCATGGCACTTACAGTGCCTCAAGGGATGTTTCAATTTTCAATCAGTAGAGAGTCAAGACAGACACATTGGACAATAATAGCACGTTAACCCCTTTTATTATATTTTTGAGCCCTCTCTTAAAACTCGACTAATGAGGGATATAGCAAAAAGTCCAATTGCATCAGGTTTAGTGGCAGGCTGGTATTAAACCTATATCCACAGTTTCACCGATTCAATGGACAGAACCCTCACTGAATATATTACCCCTTTTTATCTTTACATTCCCCCTCTTTATACTCTGTATCATACTGTAACAGTGAAACACCAATCTTTAAATTCTCATTAGTCCTCTAAAAAATGTACACCTTGACAATTAATTAAATCTGCATTATATGTATCATCAACTTATTCCTCCCGCCTCTGAAAACAAATTCCCCTTTAAATATTAGTAACATTTAAATCTAAATTTTCGATAAAATAAAACCACCAAATTAATCCCATTTTCATTATAATTCTCCACCCTAAAAAAAATGCTATCCACCTTCTCTGAAAAAAAAACCCTAAAAATTTTCCAAGTCCATATGAAGTGTCTGCAATTCCGTTTGCATGTAATGCGAGTACATCTTACCCGAGTTTTTCATTAAAAAACATATTTTTTTGAGCGATAGATGCTTTTACGCTATCCCTACCTCCCGCCTCCGGAATCTGTTTTTCACAAAGGGCCCGAATCTTGCCCACATGGGAGTCCTTGATAATACTACCACTTGTAAGGGAGTTGAAATTGTCTCCAAAATCAGCCCTAAGAGCATAAAATATTTTTCAAAGCAGAATCAGCTAAGTTAAACTCTGGTAATGTAGGGGGTGAGCCATCACCACTTCATCCTACTTCCCTCACATTACTGTCACTGTGAGGGATGGGCACCTGCTCTTCCTGTACCCTCTGGACCTCGCTAGATAGTAATTTTACTAAGAGAGAGTCTAAAAATTCCACATCGAGGCCGAGATCCCTCACAAAATGCCTAAATCAAAGTTAGGGGAAGGTATACTAATAGGGATCCCCCCGTATTAAAACCCCCCTCGTGTTCACTTTTTCTCTTGGGCCGTATATGGATTGTCACGAAATTAAGATGGTGGTGATATATGTTCTTGATGTAAACCCTTTGAGATGTCGTTAGTGTTGGTATGTGAACCTAAGAAATACTAGGAGCTCATAAGCCCATTAAAACAGTTTTGATTTCATCCTGAAAAAGAATTTATATTAGGCTGAAAGAAAAAACAATATTAGTCTGAAAATTTTTTGAGGGGTACAGATTGACCGTTTGGATATTAAAAGACCACAATACCACCTAAAGGTGTAATGACCAGAAATTATTCCATACATGGACCCAATGTAGGTGTTTTGGACGTAGATACCCCATTCTACCAGCTAAGAATTTAAGAGCCAGAAATTACCCTATACATCAGAATAAGTTCACCCCTCTAAGTTTCAGCCATTACAAAGTTCCAAAGAGTCTTCATATACATACGGAGGGGGAGGATTAGTCCATTGTCAGGATGCTACTCACTTCTTCTTTTGCCAAAGAGATGGAACTGCAAATCCTCAATCCATACTATCATTTCAGGTGCGACCAGGAAAAAGAGCGACAATTTATTTTCTCTTTAAGTATTTAGGATTTTTACGATGTAAAAAGAAAATATACATTATTAAGACCTAGGGTTCTTGACTCAGGGTTCTCTCCTCAAAGCTCTCAGAACTAATGAATAAGCCCCTCAACTCCCCAACTATTTTCCTTTTATTAAGCTGAAAAGGAATATATTATTAAGCTGAAAAGAAAGCTATTATTAGTGGAAGGACTAGGATCCTTAAACTCCCTTCTTAGAGTCGGGGACATGGCCCCCTTTTAAGAGTAAAACGCTACTAAAAGGCTCTCTTCATATACTTAGGCTTTCTTGAAAAAATTTGAAATGCGAAACTTCAAGTTACCCCCCCCCTCTCTAAAAAGCAGTATGGTAAAAACTTCTTATTTTCAAACTTATAGTTAATCGCTAGAAGAATGCATTATTTTTTGAATAAGAAAGATCGTAACTATTTCCCCTTTATTAAGGCAAAAAAGTGTCATTTTTAGCTATTTCTTTTAGGACCAAAGGGGGCCTCAAAGCCCCTCAAAACTATCAAGATGGTCCCTGGTATTTTCCCCATTATTAAATTTTTAGGATGGGGTAATACCATCAAACCCTCCCCCTTTCAGAGATATCCAACAAGGTTCCCCATACCGTTAAAACATTAAGTTTTTTACCACTTAACATATTTCAAAAATATCTATGTGTCTCAAAATATTTTACTTCTGTGTATGCCGGTATTATCGATGTCACCTTTCATAGAAGGTCCAAGTATAGAAGTTACGTGGCACAGGTCTCGATGGACCGGTGACTTCACTGCCATGGGGCTTGGAAGCCCAATGTGCAGCCTTTTCTCCTTGTAATGGGGCCTTTTGGTCTCGAAGGGGCTGCATATTTGAACACAAAGGCGTGCCCAGGAGCAGCTCCTGTCCTCACCCTCTTTCTGGGAGGGAGCTCAGAATTTTCCATAAATAGAAATAAAATTTGTTTTTTTTTCAAAAAACTTGAGCCTAATTATAACATCCCCCTCCCCACTATCAATTTTGCTATTAGTAGCTCACGCGTAGCTGCCCATGTCCCCAAGCGTATAATCAAAATTCGTTCAATATGAGATACTTTTTTAGTTTTTTCCATAGAAATTAAATTTTAGTTTAGTATATTTATTTGCAAAAACGTTACAATGAGAAGCTGAAGTCTTCATCAATGGGGGCGGGGAAATAGGAAAAGCACAAAGAGGCGATATAAAATTTAATTTGAAGATATTTTGTGAGCTGAGAAAACGATTGCACTGCTTTGAACATGCAAAACAGAGTAGAGGGTGTGATTTTAACATAGTTCTTGCAATGTCAAATTTAAACTTTGTATAAATATTTTCTGAAGTAGTGAGTGTAGGCGCAGCCGTAGGAATTTTTTTCAGGGTTGGCTTGAAAATATATCCCCCCCCCCCCGAAGACTGGTAAACTATGGTGAAAAGAAGAATTGAAAAAAATTGAGGGAGGTGTAAGTATCTTCTTGCGCTAATGCCTGTTTGAGTATACCTTGAATATTCGGAAATAATCAAAAATATGGGATAGTAACTAATGCAATGCCAAATGGAAAAGGATTTAGATGGAAACACATTTTCAATCGAAGAAAAATCTGCGTTTTTCTGCGTAAACATGATCTTTACGCTCAGTATAGCCTAATGTTTTTAACTTTAATATAAGATACATTTACACAGCTATTGGGTGCAAGGATTCAATTTGCTTAATCAGACAATTAAACGTATAATGCAGTTGCTAAAAGCGACCCTTTTTGGTAATTAACTACGCTAGGTCTATGCCCCTCTACCGAATAAATGTTAGTAGAGGGAGGGGTTTACAAACAGGGGGAGTGACGTCACAACCACGCGCTCATTGAATACTGTCGGGACGAGGTGACATCACTTGACATCTAATGAATTTACCATGAATTTATGTAACAGGATGATGTCGAAACTGTGTTTTATCTGTTATGACACAATTCCACCTTATGTAATAGGATGATGTGTAATTGGTACGAACATGAATTAATTTGTAGCTTATAGAGCTTCGATTGTGTATGAATTCATGACAGAAAAATTCAAAAGGCATCAAGCGAATTTAAATGTATCCGTGCATAGTTGCCAGAACAAAGGAAACGTCGAGATTATATGAAATTTTAGGGATACCACCAATGACCCTAGCTACCAAAGACTTCAACCTCCAAGGGGCCCCCCTCCCCAACCTCCAAAGATACCCCTCCCTCCAACTTTTTGGGCCCATTCCCCATTTCTTATACTTTTTTTCGAAGTTTATTTTTTTGAACTTTGTTTTATTTTTTTAACATGATTAATTTTATTTTCAACTTATTTTTTTACCATGTCTTAGAATGGACATAAAACATATTTAAAAGTATAAGAAATTCACATTTAAGCTAGATTTCTTAACGTATGTAGATGTGTGTTGTCTGAAACCTATGATTTGGGGTGCTTGGTTTACTATTTCGCACTTTTCTGACCTAGGTTTATAGGATGTCGTAGGTGTGTGTGTTGTCTGAAATCTATGATTTTGGGGTGTTAGGTTTACTATTTTAGACTTTTCTTAAGCTAGGTTTCTTTAACCTTTTCGTAGATGTGTGTTGTATGAAACTTATGATTTGGGATGTCTAGTTGTCTATTTTAGACTTATCTGAGCTAGATTTCCTATCCTTTCGTAGGTGTATGGTTGTCTGAAACCTATGATTTGGGATGCTTGATTTACTATTTCGCACTTTTCTGAGCTAGGTTTCATAGATTTTCATTGGTGTATGTTGTATGAAACCAATGATTAAGTTTAATATTTTTTCGGGAGGTGAGGGATGATCCAAGGCTTCATTGGGCATTTTTGCATATTTTTTAATAAAGTTGGGTTTTAGTTTTCACAAATATGAACACCCAGTTTAAAATACATCTGATTTTTATTAATAATATTTGATTTTTTTAATAGAGTTGAGATTTAGTTTTCAAGAAATACGAATATCCACGTTTAAAATACATATGATTTTTATTAATAATATTTGATATTTTAATAAAGTTGAGTTTTGGGTTTTCCGAAATGAGAACACCCACGTTTAAAATAAATGTGATTCTATTAATAGTATTTGATTTTTTTTATAAAGTTGGGTTTTAGTTTTTAAAACATTCACATTTAAGCTAGATTTCTTAACGTATGTAGATGTGTGTTGTCAGAAACCTATGATTTGGGATGCTAGGTTTGCTATTTCGCACTTTTCTGAGCTAGGTTTCATAGCCTTTCATAGGTGTATGTTTTATGAAACCCTTATGATTAACTTTAATATTTTTTGGAGGTGGGGGTGATCCAAGGCCTCATTGGGAACATTTTGCATATTTTTTTTAAAATTAAGTTAGGCTTTAGTTTTCAGAAATATGAATATACCAGCTTAAAATACATCTGCTTTTATTAATAACATTTGATTTTTTTTATTAAATTTGGGTTTTAGTGTCAAGAAATACAAACATCCACGTTTAAAATACATAAGATTTTATTAATAATATTGATATTTTAATAAAGTTGGGTTTAGTTTTTGGAAATAAGAACACCCAAGTTTAAAATACATGTGTTCTATTAATACGTTTGATTTTTTAATAAAGTTGGGTTTTTAGTTTTCAGAAATAAGAACGTCCATGTTTAAAATACATCTGGTTTTAATAATAGTATTGATTTTCTGATAAAGTTGGGTTTTAATTTTCAGAAATAAAAAATCGTCCATGTTTAAAATAATCTGATTTATCAATAATATTTGATCTTTTTTATAATTGAGTATATTTTTGCATATTTTTTTTATAAAGTTGGGTTTTAGTTTTCAGAAAGATGAACATCCAGTTTAAAATACATCTGATTTTATTAATAATATTTAATTTTTTTAATAAAGTTGGGTTTTAGTTTCGAGAAATACGAACATCCACGTTTTAAATTACATATGATTTTATTAATAATATTTGATATTTTAATAAAGTTGGGTTTTAGTTTTTGGAAATTAGAAACATCCACGTTTAAAATTTACGTGTGATTCTATTAATAATATTTTTATTTTAATAAAGTTGGGTTTTAATTTTCTGAAATAAGAACACCCACGTTTAAAATACATGTGATTTTATTAATAATATTTTATTTTTCAATAAAAGTTGGGTTTTAGTTTTTAGAAATAAGAATACCCACGATTAAAATACATGTAATTTTATTAATAATATTTAATTTTTTAATAAGTTGGGTTTAAGTTTTTCAGAAATAAGAACGTCAACGTTTAAAATACATCTGGTTTTATTAATAATATTTGATTTATAATAAAGTTGGGTTTTAGTTTTCAGAAATAAGAACATTCATGTTTAAAATACATCTTATTTTATTAATAATATATGATTTTATTAATAAGTTGGGTTTTAATTTTCAGAAAATGCGAACATCCCCGTTTAAAATATATCTGATTTTATTAATAATATTGGATTTTTTTTTAATAAATTAGGTTTTAGTTTTTCAGAAATATAAACAACCACGTTTAAAAATACATGTGATTTTATTAATAATATTTGAATTTTTTTTAATAAAGTTGGGTTTTAGTTTTCAGAAATACGAATACACCGTTTTAAAATACATCCGATTTTATTAATGATATTTGATATTGCAATAAAGTTGCGTTTTAGCTTTCGGAAATAAAGCATCCACGTTTAAAATATATATGATTTTAATAATAATACTTGATTTTTAATAAAGTTGGGTTTTAGTTTTCAGAAATAAGAACACCCACGTTTAAAATACATCAGGTTTTATTAATAATATTTGAATTTTTAATAAAGTTGGGTTTTAGTTTTCGGAAACAAGAACGTTCACTTTTAAAATACATCTGGTTTTATTAATGATATTTGATTTTCTAATAAAGTTGGGTTTTAATTTTCAGAAATACGAACATCCATGTTTAAAATACATCTGATTTTATTATTATAATATTTAATTTTTTTAATAATTGGGTACATTTTTACATATTTTTTTAAATAAAGTTGGGTTTTAGTTTTCAGAAATATGAAAATTCCAATTTAAAATACATCTGATTTTATTAATGACATCTGATTTTTTTTAAAAATCAATTTGGGTTTTAGTTTCAAGAAATACGAACTTCCATGTTTAAAATACGTATGATTTTATTAATAATATTTGATATTTTAATAAAGTTGGGTTTTAGTTTTTTCGGAAATAAAAACACCCACGTTTAAAATACATGTGATTTTCTATTAATAATATTTGATTTTTTTAAATAAAGTTGGGTTTTAGTTTTCAGAAATAAGAACACCAACGTTTTGAAATAAATGTGATTTTATTAATAATCTTTGATTTTTTTTTAATAAAGTTTGGGTTTTTAGTTTCAGAAATATGAACATCCACGTTTAAAATATATCTGGTTTCATTAATAATATTTGATTTTCTAATGAAGTTGGGTTTTAGTTTTCAGAAATAAGAAGAATCAATGTTTAAAATACATCTGATTTTATTAATAATATTTGATTTTTTTAATTATGTTTGTTTTAATTTTCAGAAATACGAACATCCCCGTTTAAAATACGTCTGATTTTATTAATAATATTTGATTTTTTAAATAAAGTTGGGTTTTAGTTTTCAGATATATGAGCAACCACGTTTAAAATACATGTGGTTTTGTTAATAATACTTGATTTTTTTTTAAAAATAAAGTTGGGTTTTAGTTTTCAAAAATATGAACACCCCTGTTTTAAAATATATCCAATTTTATTATTAATATTTGATTTTTTCTAATAAGGTTGGGTTTTAATTTTAAGAAATACATACATCCCCGTTTAAAATACTTCTGATTTTATTAATAATATTTGATTTTTTTAATAAAGTTGGGTTTTAGTTTTCAGAAATATGAGCAACCACGTTTTAAAATACATGTGGTTTTATAAAAATACCTGACTTTTTTTTAAATAAAGTTTTGTTTTAGTTTTCAGAATATATTAACACCCCCGTTTTAAAATACATCTGATTTCACAATAATATTTGATATTTTAATAAAGTTGGGTTTAGTTTTCGGAAATAAGAACATCCACGTTTAAACTACATATGATTTTATTAATAATACTGGATTTTTTAATAAAGTTGGGTTTTAGTTTTCGGAAATAAGAACACCCAGGTTTAAAATACATGTGATTTTATTAATAATATTTGATTTTTTAATATAAAGTGTGGCTTTAGTTTTCGGAAATAAGAACACCCATGTTTAAAATACTTGGGATTTTATTAATATATATTTGATATTTTAATAAAGTTGTATTTTATTTTTCAGAAATAAGAACACCAATGTTTAAAATACATCTGGTTTTAGTAGTAATATTTGATTTTCTAATAAAGTTGGGTTTTAATTTTCAGAAATGCGAACACCATGTTTAAAATACATCTGATTTTATTAAAAATATATTTTTTTTAATAACTGGGTTACATCTTTACATATTTTTTTAAATAAAGTTGGGTTTTAGTTTTCAGAAATATGAAAATTCCCATTTTAAAATGCATCTGATTTTATTAATAACATTTGATTTTTTTTATAAATTTGGGTTTTTAGTTTCAAGAAATACGAACTTCCATGTTTAAAATATGTAGGATTTTATTAATAATATTTGATTTGTTAATAAATTTGGGTTTTAATTTTCGGAATAAGAACACCCACATTTAAAATACATGTGATTCTATTAATAATATTTGATTTTTTTTAATAAAGTTGGGCTTTAGTTTTCAGAAATAAGAACACCCACGTTTAAAATAAATGTGATTTTATTAATAATCTTTGATTTTTTGAATAAAGTTGGGTTTTAATTTCAGAAATATGAACGTCCACGTTTAAAATATATCTTGTTGTATTATTAATATTTGATTTTCTAATGAAGTTGGGTTTTAGTTTTCAGAAATAAAAAGAATCAATGTTTAAAATACATCTGATTTTATTAATACTATTTGATTTTTTTAATAATGTTGGGTTTTAATTTTCAGAAATACGAACATCCCCGTTTAAAATACGTCTGATTTTATTAATAATATTTGATTTTTTTAAATAAAGTTGGGTTTTAGTTTTCAGATATATGAGCAACCACGTTTAAAATACATGTGGTTTTGTTTAATAATACTTGATTTTTTAAAAATAAAGTTCGGTTTTAGTTTTCAGAAATATGACCACCCCTGTGTTAAAATACATCTGATTTTATTATTAATATTTGATTTTTCTAATAAAGTTGGGTTTAATTTTAAGAAATACATACATCCCCGTTTAAAATACTTCTGATTTTATTAATAATATTTGATTTTCTTTTAATAAAGCTGGGTTTTAATAAAGCTTCGCGAATTAAGGTAATTAAGGTGTATTACTTGACTAATTAATTTTTCCATTCCGGACGTTACATAAATTCTGTCAATACGGCTTGCGCTGCGAGTTCCCACTCTTGTAAAAGATAATAGATATACTATTATTTTTTTCTATCCATACATCTAGTAAACTGTAAGTCTGAATAGATTTTTTAAGCGTTTCATTTATGCGTCTACATGCAACTTTCTTATTTTTTACCGAAAATGTCGTCTTCTCTTACTACGCAGTTAAAATCTCCCAGTAAGACTATTTTTCCATTTGGTGGTGTGTACTTTGGTAGTATTGTCTCAGTTACAAAACTCTCTCCTTTGCATTATTGTGCCTGATGGCATGTGTACATTTACAAGGGTCATTCCACTAAGTTTCATAGAACATATTTTACTTCTTCCTCGTATGTAAAATCCTCTTGATTCACTTCCTAATTCCTCTTTTATAATGAAGCCTGTGTCATGTGTTGCGCCTGCGGTGAAAAGCATGTATCGTAACTTTTGTAAGTTTTTTATTTTTGGAGTGTCTAGTTCTTGTATGGCTAGGACGTCCCAGCTTGATCTCTTTAGGTAATCTAAAAACATTTCTTGCTGCTTCACTGCTTTAAACCATTTAAGTTCAATGTTCCTACGTTCAAGTTCATTTCCTTGTAGGTATATTTGCCCCTTTTTTCTTTTCAGGCCTCTCACTTTCTTCTGTTAGTGAAGAATTGCTTAGTTTTCTTTTGGGAGTTTCCTTTTTCATTTCTGGGCAGGAAAGCCTGATGCCCCGCATATAGTCTTTTCTGTGCCTTTTCTTTTCGCTATCGGTCTTTGGATTTCTCTTTTTGGTTTCTCTTTAGTTACTTCCCCTTTAGGCTCCTCTAAACCCTGTACTTTCCGGATTGCTTCTGTTTGGTTTGTGGTCTGTTCGTTGGTTAAGTTCCTACAGCTTGTAGGACCATATCTACTGCCTGTTGACGGGGTAAGCTTTTGGATCACTGGAGTTCGAAAATCAGGCGTTTTTGAAACTACTGGAGTGATTCCTCGCAAGTTTTTGCTGCTTTTGGTGATTCTTGGGTGTGGTGGTAGTGGGGGGAAAATCGGGGTGATCTGTTAACGATCTACTGTTCTCTTGGTTCCAATAGAACAGTTCGAGTTTTTCTTTTTTTGGGCAGTGCTCAGCTTCGTGGCTAGCCTCATGGCAGATAAAGCACAATTTGGGTTGCGTTTCGTAACGAACAATATTTTCTCATTTTTTCACATCATTGATGGAGGAATATCTTTTGTTATATTCATCAAAGCTGTGGCTCGGTCAGTGAAACTTCAATTAGTCCTATTCCTTCGTATTTTTTCCTCCAGATTTAAAACTTCTCCATATCCTGCAAGGACCGCTGCGAGATCCCGCTCTGTTGCCTCGCCCGGTACGCGCCTCAGAGTAGCCACAAGTGGTCTTTTCCCTACTCTGTCACACGTAACAGGATATCTTTCTTATTGAAATTAAATTTTAGGTCTTCTTCTTTCCATTGTTCGCACATTGTATCTGCAATAATGGGATACGCCAGCTTGACACGGACTATGCCAAGCTTTCTAAAATCATCAGAATCTATCGCTCGCACATTTTCAGCATTCAGGTTTAGAGATTTTAGCCATCGATGTATATCTAATGCTCTAAAATCTCTTGGGCTATATTTTATGGTACTGCTCTAAAACTGAAACACACTGTTGCCTTCCCCATATTACATATCATCTTTACCCAAAGAAAAAAACAAAAAAACTCACCTTTTCCCTTTTTTTCTCTTCTTTTCCTTTCCTTCCTTCCACTTATTTTTCCTTCCTCTTTTTCCTTTTCTTCTTTCCCTTTCTTCCCCTTTCTTTTTTCCTCACTAAAACAATTCCCTACTTAACAAAACACAAGAAGAACAACTTATCGCTTATTGACCGTCTCTTTTCGCTGCAATTACGGTATGGGTTAAATATATCCAAATTGGAATGAATCGCACTGCATTGAAGAGACGCCAAAATGATACTGATAATGTTGGGTTTTGGTTTTTAGAATAAGAACACCCACGTTTAAAATACTTCTGATTTTATTAATAATATTCTATTTTTGAATAAGTTGGGTTTTTAGTTTTCAGAAATATGAACATCCCAGTTTAAAATACATCTGATTTTATTAATAATATTTGATTTTTTTTAATAAATTTGGGTCTTAGTTTTCAGAAATAAGAGCACCCACGTTTAAAATAAATCTGATTTTATTAATAATATTGTATTTTTAAATAAAGTTGGGTTTTAGTTTTCAGAAATAAGAACACCCAGAAATTTTTCTCAAAGAAAAGAAAAAAGTTGCAGTTCAATTCTAATTTTTCCCAAAGAAAATAATAAGCTTCCGCTTCAGTTCTTAATTTTCTCAAAGACATAAACATATTTAATGTTCTGTTCTAAATTTTTCCATAAAAGATAGAAAAAAGTTATACTTTGGTTGCGAATATTCTTCATGAAGATAAAAAGTTCCACTTTAATTCTAAATTTTCCCAACGAAGTGAAGAAAAGTTCAATTTCTCTTCTGAATTTTCTCAATGAAAATGAAATAAATTACAGATCAATTCTATTTTTTTCCAAAAAAAATAAAAGGTTCCACTTCAGTTCTGATTTTTTTCAAAGAAATGAAAAAATTTAAATTTCTGTTCCAAATTTTTCATAGAAGATAGAAAAAAGTTATACTTTGATTGTGAATATTCGCAATGAAGATAAAGAGTTCCACTTTAATTCCGAGTTTTCTCAAAGAAGTCCAAAAATGTTCAAGTTCTCTTCCGTATTTTCTTAAAGAAGAGAAAAAAAGTTAGCTCAATTCTGAATTTTACCAAAGAAGAGACAAAGTTCTACTTCAGTTCTTCATTTTGACACATGAAAAAAGTTTAAAAGTTCTGTTCTAAATTTCTCCGTAGAAGATAGAAAAGAAGTTGCAGTTGAATTCTGAATAGGTTTTAGGAGGAATATTAAGAAAAGGAACGTGTATTGAATTTTTAAGGTTAATGTAGACTAGGTTACGTGCGCACGTAACCTATAATAACCTATATAACTATAGTAACCTAGAATAACCTATATATATAGCCTATAAGTGGGTTTTATAATCCCCGAGAACAAAATAAATTACTTGATCACACTGGAAGAATAACAGGAATCCATTGTTCCTAGAAAGTCAATAGAGGATCACGTGACGCCTCGCTGCCAGTTATAGGAAATAGTGGGAAATTACTTTGTTAGCCAAGAACAGAACGCTCTGTGTGTGAAGCATGAAAGTATTGGTTTATGATCAATTTGGATTATGTCCCTACTTAGGAGGGCCCTGAAGGTTTTTCCTTACACTTTTAGGATTTTGAACAACCAAAAACTGTGATGTAACATCCATGTCGGCACCTTGTTTTGACAGGAACCTGAAGATTTTCTCCTGGCCCTCGTAGGTTTTTGAACGTAAGAACTAAAGAGATGTCGAAGAAAACACCCCTATTATTTAACAACAGGTGTACGTTACCGTTACAGGTGCACTATAGGATTACGTAAGACCCAGATGTGCGTAATAACATCTTGAGGGACTGGTAGCTGCAATAGTATACCCCCTATCTGTCTGCCCGGACCAACCTTGGTGTCTCTACTTCTGTAATCATTTGAATCTGGGTTTCTGCAAGTTTCGCAAGCAATGCAAGTTTTGCATATTTGTCGTCATTTTATTTCGAGAATCTCTGTGTCTGATAAGTTTATTGTTGAACATGTTGACCTTTGTTCTGTTTTGTCTTGTATTGATACGTCGTGTAATTTTCCACATGTATCCTCAGGGGAGGAGGGAAGGTTTAAAAACCGACCTTTTTTTTAGGTGGTGCCGAAAGTATCCATTCCCCTTTCTCCTCCACCTCATGCTCCATTATATCTTCAGCCTTATCCCCCTGCATAATCAATGCAGAGAAGTATACCCCAGGAATCCATCCTTCGAAATTCTTCCATCGCCCCAGGTACTTACACGTGTCCAATCTTCTCTACCCCCAAATCACTTTACTCAATTCGGACATCCCAAAACCTCCCTTACTCACCTTCCTCCCAAAAATCAATTTCTTTTCGACTCCCTTCCTCTCCGTTCGGTCAAGAAGCTACTGACTGGTTCTGGACTCCACCCATTATTTGCCAAAATAAACCCAACCCCTCCCAGCTCAAACACCCTCCTCCGTACTTCCCTCTCCCAGAATCATCTTGCCTTACCATCCCTACCTATAAATAACAACCCTGATCTCCTCAATACGAACGCCGAAAGTTTAAAATTTGGAATATTAGTTAAGTTAGAAGCAACAGTAAAATTGAACCATATTGATATAATTGCAGTTTCTAAAGTCCAAGCGCAAAATTCATATCTCTTTGAAATGACTGGTTTTTAGAAGTTTATAAGGCTACACCCCGTTGACCACCCAATTGGGATAAAAGGAGGAGGATTAATGATTTTCAGAAAGGGTTGGCTATCTCCTACCCTTATCCATGTGCCAGGACTGGGTGATTACGATGAAATCAATTGGATATCTACTAAGCTCAAGTGCCTGCTACGGCCTTACACTAATTTAATCATTTGCTCATTTTATTACTCACCCCGGACAGAATGTTTGTTCTCGTCGTAATTTTTATGATAGGCTACAAGCAAGTCTTGACTTTGTGACGACAAAATATCCAAATGCCGGCATTTTTATAGCAGGAGACGCAAACGAACTAAGTCTTTATTATCTGTACAAAGATCAGAAGTTTAAGCAAATTGTTTTGATTTCCCTAATACAAAACGTGGAACCAGTTGGATGTTATTTGCACAGACCTCAAAACCTTTTACAATACTGCAACTACCCTTCCCTCTCTTGGTGGTAGCCATCATTTCATGCTCCGTTTGAAACCACTGCTAGTTTTTAAATAATTTTCTCAGTTTTTGAATTTTCTTACCGGCCAAAAACAAGTCAAGGTCTTTTTGATTTTTGGATCTTGGATTGCGAATGAGAGTTGGTATGATGTTGTGTGTCGTGAGTAAATATTAATTCAAACGTTAGTTTATTTAAACAAAATTAATGATAAATTACCAAAAATGATTCCCAGAGGTTACCAAGAAGATTTATTCCTCAGATAAACCTTATATTAATGAAAAAAATTTCATATGGAACTAAAATTTTTCGCCTTGGAAAGAAACGTGATGCCTTAAACCTCCGTAAACAAACAAATAAAGAAACACGTCGTGATAATTTAAGGTAAATTGCTCAAAACAGAGCAAACCTCAGCAATGGTTTCAGAAAGCGAAAGAAATAGGGGGTCGCTCATGCAAGAATCTTGATTTTCTTCTGGCTGAACTGACTGAACAAGCAGCCAATGAGCTTAATAAACACCTAGCTATCATCGTGCAAACGTTTCCCCCTCTCTCTGAAAACCATCTAATTCCTAAAACTTCAAAAGAAAAAATCCCAAAAGTTTTAGCGAAGCAAATAAAAGAAAAAATATAGAAACCAAAAAAAATTTGTATTTTTCACAGTGATATCCCAATTCATCTAATAAAAGCATTCCCTGATAAACTATCAATACCCCTTGTTCATATTTTTAACGATATTAGTAATTCAAGATGTTGCCAGTCATGCTAGAAGCTGGGCTAGATTACTCCTATCCAAAAGAAGGGAGACCTGAACAATTTTACTGAAGTAGGACCAATCACCTTAACCGCAGTTTTCTAAAAATAAACGGGCGTTTCTTAGTTAATTGGTTAAAGGCAGACATTCTTGAACTTAATGCCTTACAAAAGTTTGGAAACATTAAGGAAACATCTACTTCACACTACCTTGTTAGTCTTCTTGACACCATTCTTAAAAACCTTGAGAACCCTGATACTTGGTTGACTCTTTTACTAATTAATCTCGAGATAGCGTTCGACCTAATTGACTAGAACATCCTTGAAAATAAAATGCTGACTAAGTTTCAAGTGAGTCCCTTTCTAGTTACAATTGTTGCCTGCTTTTTAACAAATCGTTCTCAAGTGTTTAAATATAAAAAAGTTTAATCCGATCCCCTTCCTATCTTTGGTGGGGTCCCCAGGGAACCCTGATGGGTCTCATTTTATTCCTTATAATGGTTTTATAGTCTCAAGACTGACCACCTAGAGTTATGTAAGTATATGTATGGCCTGTCTGCACTTGAGGTTTGTCGATAAAATATTAAAAGTTTTAATTATGACATTAATTGACTTTGTCACAAAGGAGGCTTTTTTGTCGAAGATCAAAGTTTCACATTTGAATTAAATCGTCAGTTATGACAGATAATTTTTAAAATCACCCCCTTCTTTCCCAAACATCATTCCTCCCAAATTCTCTGTCATATGCATTAAACTTGACAAACTTAAAATTTACAAATAATACTGACTTGAAGTGGGATGTCCATGTTCAAAACATCCTCAAACAAGCTCCCCCTTCAGTTTACCTTCTGAAACTTTTGATAAAATCCTCTTGCCTTCCTAAGGACCTGCTGCAACTGTATTGTTTCTTTTATTAGGCCAATACTGGAGTTTTCTTGTCCAGTGTGGCATTTCGGTTTTTCTTCAGAGCAGATTTATAAGATTGAAATGTCCAAGAACGAGCACTTAGAATCATAAACGGTGAAAGGAAGGTTCCACATCATTATGTACTAAGTAAATTCAAGCTCACAACGTTGGCCAAGAGAAGGTACGTCTTGTGCCTTCGTTTTGGTACCAAGACCCTGTCTGTTCCTCGATAAGTTCCGTCATCCCTGAACACTACCTTCCCACCCACAACAGACCATCCCGTACACAATCCTAAAAGGTTCTCAAACTGACTCCTATTCCCGCTAAACATGAAAGACATCGGAAGAGTTTTGCTCCAAGGTTTGTTGAGTTGTATGATAGCCAGGAAAACTAGTCAATAATTTTATTGTTATCTTCTTATTTTTAACTTTTTTACCAAGTTTTGAATTATCTTTTTTTATGTATTTTATATAATGGATTATGTTTGACTTGTAGGTCAAATTCTTTCGATATATATACTATTTTTATTTCTGGCGTAAAATTTAAATTCGGTAACCACGGTGTGGAAGAAGTTTTTAAATTGAATCCTTTTCTATTCTATATGTTGTAATCTCTGTTCATTTTGTGTTTTAATGCTGCTCCTTACTTTCAGGTGCAAAATTTTATTTTTGTCCATCTTTCTGAAAATAAGTTACATAAAAGCCTCGTTTTCGGGCTAAAAAAATAAAGAAACAAAGATAGCATGAAAACTAAAGCTACAGAGTGTCAGATTATATTTCAGTCATTTTGTGTTACTTTTAAAATAATTTTTTAGTTTTTGCTGCAATATCAACAATAAGCATTTTTTATCTATGAGTTTCAATGTCGTACTTTGGATTTTGAACCTATTCTGTAAATGGTTTGTCTCACTATGCAGATCCAAGCCCTGCTTTAGCCCGAAAACGAAGCTAAAACCAGTTTGGGTTCCCAGATTTCCGCAACAAAATTAAATTTTTGTCGAAAATTCCTCGAATTGTTAGGACTTGTCCCGAAAATTCTCTGAATTTTAAGACTTATCCCCGAATTTTAAGAGTCGAGAGAGGAAATTTTGAATACAATACTTGACGATATTTAACATAATCCAAGAGGAACTGATTAGTCCTTTTTCAAGAAATGAATTAAAAATGACCCTAGATACAGGATTCAAAATTTGCACCAGGGGAAGATGAAATAGGATAAGGAAGCAGGAGCTAAGGAAGCAGGAGGGAATTTCCACCAAAACTTGCTTTTGCTGGATAATGAACTATAGAAGAAAGGAGATTTCCCAGGGCTTGTAAACAAGCTACCGTAAGCCAATTAGGAAAAAAGGTAAACATTCCGAAGAACACTCTTCTTTCAGACCAATTTCTATGCTTCCAGTTCTTGGGACAATAATAGAAAAGATGACCCAAATGATACTGGAATGGTTTACAGAAGAAATTCTCTTCCTGCAATTAATTGAAAAACTTTCCGACCAAAAAGTTTTTAAAGAAAAGTAAGGGCCATATTAAACTGACGATCAGAAGAAATAGAATTCTACAATTCCTCATACCCAAAACGTTTCATTCAAGGTTCAATTATCTTGATAATGCATCAATTCATCACTCGTTCACAGAGGATTAATCACTTAACTATCTTGATAATCAAGATTCGTTAGCACCTCTAGTAACTTCTAGTAAATGACACTACCAAAGGTATCAACCTAGTCGAAAAGTATGGCACTGGTTGACTTTCTTTGCTTATAGCAGTAAGATATGCAATGTTCCAAGCGAGCAATATTGTCCTATGAGCAGTGACACTTTCTAAATCGTGTGCGTCATCTGCGCTTTCCTGAAATCCAATTTTATGACAAAGATTTTCTTTGGTACTTAATATTAAAAATATACATTAAAATTGTAGTTAAATTTTGAACTGATGAGCTTTCTGCAATTAATATCAAAATACATCAAATATTCAGTTTAATTTATTAACTTTTTCTAAAGTTGTTCAAGACGAATATAGTTTCACTACAAACAAGAGTTTGGTTACTGCCCCCTTCCTTAGATGAAAATAAAAACCAAAAGCCTACTGCGTTATTGCCTCTTAACTGAAAAAAAATTATATTACAAATATTTTCTTTTCTAGTTCTGACAGCATTGAAAATAAAAATAAAATTAGAGTGAAATAAATTCTTGGACTGATGGATCTTTCAACAATTAATACCATTATACATCAAATATTCAATTTGATGTTGTTTATACTTTCCAAGACAGCTCAAGACACATATAGTTTTCAGTAAAGCGCCAATGACGCAGTAGGTTATAGACTTTTATAGTGAGAGGAGCCGATACCCAAACTCTTGTTTGTAGTGATTTTTTGTTCGTTTCAAGCTTGATTTGCGTATTCAGATTAAGTGTCACTCGTTTTTAAGATTTATTTATTCATTTAGCCTACATTAATATATATTTTATGTTTGTTTGCATTGATTATTTATTTAATTTCTGTTCGTTTTAAGTTTCATTTTTTTATGGTAATTTCTGGTCATTTTCAGTATGAATTTTACCAGGTATTTGTGTCTGCTGAGCTTAGGTTTAAAATGGCCTTCAATAGGAAAAATATTTTTCGTTTTAAGCTTGATTTTCAAATTCAATCTAAGCATTACTCGCTTTAAGATCTATTTATTTATTTATATTATTACTTGTTGTATGTTTTTTTGCAATGATTGTTTATTTAATATCTGTACGTTTGATTTCATTTTTTTTTATGGTAATTTCTGGTCATTTTCAGTATGAATTTTACCAGGTATTTGTGTCTGCTGAGCTTAAGTTTAAATGACCTTTACTTTTCTTTTGAAAAAGAAAAGTAAAGGCTTTTCTTTTTCTCTTTACTTATTTTTCGGAGTTTTTTTTTTAATTAATTTTTCTTCGTTTTGATTTTCAAGTTTTTTTGGATGCATTTGGGGGAGAAGGGGCGTGGGGAGGGGGCTAGTTGCCCTCCCATCTCTTTTGACTCTCAAAAACTGAACTAGAACTTTCGATTTCCAATCAAATGAGTCCTCTCTGAAGTTTTTACGAGAACCCCTTCCATAAAAACCATAAATTCCCCCAGGGCATAACTTACAAGGCCTGCCCTCGGGCCCTGGGGGGCTGTGTCGACCCAGGAGTTTTCTTTATATGGTCTTAGAACTATTTTAGAAAAAAATGGCTATCTCTAAGTTCTTAAAGGATGGGTTTGAGGAAAAAAGGGCTAGGTACCCTCCAATCTCTTTTGACTCTTAAAAAGTGAACTAGAACTTTCAATTTTCAATCAAATGAGCCCTCTTTGAAGTTTATACAAGCCATCCCTTCCATGAGAACCATATATACCCCCTGGGCATAACTTACAACGCCTGACCCCGGGCCCTGGGGGTTGTGTCGACACCAGAGTTTTGTTATATGATCTTTGAACTATTTTTAACAAAATAGCTATCTCAAAATTTTTATCGGATGCATTTGCGACATAAGGGTTTGAGGGGGGGGGGAGCTGGTTATCCTCCGATAACTTTTGACCCTTAACAGGCCAACTAAAACTGTCAATTTTCAATCAAATGAGCCCTCTCTGAAGTTTATACGAGCATTCCTTCCATTAGAACCATATATGTCCCTAGGACCTAACTTATAACCCGTGCCCTGAAGACTGTGGGGGAAGTGTTCTGCTCAAAGATATAATTTCCAGAACTCTCAACTACGTTGAACAAAATGGCTATCTAAAAATTTTTATTGGATGTGTTTGGAGAAATGGTGGGCGTGGAACGGGGTGTTAGTTGCCCTCTTATCACTTTCGACTATTAAAAGGGGCACTAGCCCTTTGAATTTCCCACCGAATGAGTCCTTTTTGAAGTTTCTACGACAAAGCAATTCTATAAAAACCTTATATGCCCCCAGGGCATAACTTGCAACCCGTGCCCTGAGGGCTGTGGGGGAGTGTCCCCTTTAAAACATAATTTCTATCTTGAAATCAACTACGTAGAACAAATAGCTATCACAATTTTGATTGGATGTGTTTGGGGAAATGGTGAGCATGGAAAGGGTGTTAGTTGCCTTCAAATCCCTTTTGACCCTTAAAAAGGGCACTAGAACTCTCGATTTCAAATTGAATGAGCCCCTTTGAAGTTTATACGACGACCCCTTCCATATGAAGTGCCTCTGGAAAAAAATAATAGTAAATAATAAAACATTGGAGCCATATGGCCTTTACTAAAGGTAAAGCTATAGCGTTGCCTCTGATAAGGGTGTTTCTGGAAATGCTCTCTGTTTTTTTTTAGTTCGTTTTGCCGATCCACAGTCGTCATCCCACCATGTCTAAAGTAATTGCTTAAGATTCAAACTTTTCTTTTTACTATATTTCAGAATAGCAGCATCTGCTGCAATAATCAAACATGAAGATAGTTTTTCACCTTTTTTATTTCTGTCCAAACAGGTTATACACCCCTGATAAATCGTCAGATGCAAGTTCATGGCTAATTTGCTTTTTAGTTATTATACTTTGGTTTGGGATTTATGGACACATGTTGTGTGTTGCTTATGAAAGTAAAACGGCTAATTGATTTTTTTTTGCAGTTCAGGGACATGTTTAATATGAACTATAGCATAAGAACATGTGGTACCAATCCGGAAATTAATAGTGGAAACTTTATTATTATAAATGTCAAATCAAGTCTGGAAATTAAATAGAGTAAATAGAGAAATATTCGTAATATTTATCAGAAGCTGTTATATACTTTTTCCAGCTTTATTTCCATGGGTAGTTACTGGGTACATTGCTGGAATCTATCCTTTCCCAGCTTTATTCACCTGGGTTGTTACTGAGTATATCATTAGTCATGTCCTTTTGTGAGATAATGGTGAGCCTGAAATTGGTTGAGGATACTAATAATATTACTCTCTTCTTCTTCAACAAGTGATTTTGAGAAATTATATACAGCTATTAATCTACAGTTCATTTAAGGAGCTTGCTGGAAACAAAAGCTCAGTTTTCATGATCGTTGAAAGCCGAGCTTTTGAAAGTGCATTTTGAACAGTTCAGCATCCACCTCGGCATGCCCCTTCCAGGGGCATGATCTCGGCATGATCTTCCAGGCCCGAAAACGTAGTGATGGCAAGAAAGTATTAGTATCAGTTTCCAATCCCAGTTTTCAAAAAAGCAGTTAAGTCTGAAGGCGTTGTTATAAGAAATTTATTCTTATAGCTTATAGAGGAAGATCCAAATACAATACCATATTTTATGCATTTGAGGAGCTTGAAGTAAACAAAAGCTCAGTTTCTATGATACATAAAAATTGAGCTTTTACAAGCGTATTTTTATCAGCTCAACATGCCTTGAAAGTTTCAAACAAATGCTCCGAGTAACTGACTTCTTTTCCAGGATAGAGATCAAAATCATAATCTTGCTTGACTTACTGACAATTCATTTAGAATTACCACCATGCAAAACGAAATCTTTCTGAAGATAGAAAAATGCCGTGCTCCTGACTGCCTGAGATCCAAGTAGTTTCCTTATGAAATCATTTCTAATTTTCTAATTGTCCAGAGATTAATAAACTAACCTATAGGTGTGTACCAATGTACAAACCTGTGTTGTAAGGTTTAGATCTCTTTTACCTCACAGCAAAACAAATATTTATACTAAAACTCACAGATCAACTTATAGTATCCATTATTTCTTTCCCGGGGAGCTAACGGTGACGACGAATATCTTTCTCTAAAAGAACAGCTGATTTTTTTTTTTTTTTTTTTTTTTTGAACTATGTCTTTTTATAGAAAATTTCGTCCCAATGTAGAACACGTGTTACAAGTTGGTCACGTAAGAGAAAGTGCTACATTCAATGTAGCACGTTCTACACATAATGAAATAGTTCTTCATTTTGCATTTTCTGTGCTATACGAGATAGGCATGATTATTATACGCAACATGCGTATAATTTTCATGGTATGTTTACCATATATTTGTTAAATAATTCTCCCCTCCATTGTTCAGTTAAAAGATTACAGGTTATATCGTATTGAAATTTCAGGTTGAAGGCCATTCCTGCTATGTCAAATGACTAGTTTCTCTTTACTTTTCTCCTTAAGGCTGACTGAAATTTTTTATAAGGCTAAATTATCCTATTCACTTAGGCTATCGCACTTTTTATCCAATTTTACTATTCCTATGGAAAGAAATCTCAAACAATAGTCATAACTTGAAGAATTTAGTGTTGAATTTCGGTTTTATAAAAAATGGAATGGAAAAACGCCGGTTTCAGGTTCTTTTTATATCTTTCTTTAATAATATATAAAAAAGGAGGTTTTCAAGCATTTTTGAATCAATATCAAGTATTTTTAAATCAATCAACTTTGAACTTTAAATATTTTCCCTGGTATGTCCAGGCAATTGCTTATTCCCTGTTACTTCGTGTGACACCGAGTGTGACTACCGACAAGATTACTTTTGACTTTGACCTTTATTACTGTTTATGACTGTTACCATAAGTATTTGCGACAGCAACAAATTTTGTCAGCAAATTCCCAGAATTGCTGCTTTTAGTGTCTACCATAGCTACTGCCAACTCTATTAATGTGCTATTTCAACTATACTAATAAATAAAAGTTGAAGTGTGGCCAGGTTGCCAAAATGGCATAGATTCAGTATCCCAGCAACATTAAAGGGTTCCTAGTTAAGACTTCTAGGAATATTAAGGGGGATGGTCGATGAAACTTTCTTCTTTAAGCGGCAAAGGCTTTGCCACTTTCATTGGAAATTTGTTTTAAATTTGGGCACGATTAAAGAGGAAAATTTACATCAAGAACTTAGAATGAACTTTGTCATGAACTCTCTCTGAAATAATCTAGTGAATAATCCGGAAGTTCATTATTTTGTGAATGACCCAAAAAGTTATTTACTTTGTTGTATATAAATATGCTAGTTTCAATTTTATTATTTTAGTATTTCTACTGAAGACGGTCGCTGTATATGTGACCGAAATATTTGGGCTTTTGTACGTGTTTTTTTCACTATCTAAATAAATAAATTTATCCCCAATTGAAAGTTTATTTGTTCGTCTTAGAACGGCAATGGGGTCTAAGAAAACAACACCTAATCTAAAGGTGTTATGTCGAAACAAAAAATGGTCGATGAATATTTGTCAATTCTGAAGGTTGTAACATGACGGGATGAGAATTCTTTAAATACTATAGGAGTCACCAGACTATGCAGATTTTCAATTCAATTTTTTGAATATCTTGCCTAATGCTTATCCATCAAAATAATCTAGTAAAACTACTTTTAAAATTTGTTGAAACATTTTGTAAGAAAAAAAATAATCAGCAAATATCTAAATTACCCAAGAGAGAAACTAACAAAAAGTTTAATTAAGCAACAAAAATCTTTAAAAAAAGAACATAGATTAATTTTAAAACAAGCTTTTCTAGAAATGTTGTTTTTGAAAGAAAAGTAAAAGGCTGCAGTAAACAAGAGAAATTAAACGAAAAAATTGTGAAGACCGGAAATAACCAAATTCCTCGTTATTATCTCTTTTTTTGAATGCTGGAAATCGAAACAGGATAAAGGCTAAATCCCCCTTCCCTTGTCCCTTCTAAGAGTTGGACGTCATTTGCATCTTACTGTTGTTAAGAGATTTAATTCAGATCAATATAGCCAAAACATAGTTGTTGGCGTAAAGCCTTTTACATAGTAAAAACTATCTCCAGACTAGCTGATATTCTCCTGAATCAAAGCCCTGGCTACGATCATGTTTCTAAATATGCATGTCACTGATGACAGGTTCCACATACAAATTAAACGAAAACATACAAATTAATAAAACAGATGTCCTTTCAATCTCAAAATCTACTTTTTTATCACACAGAAACCAATTAAAAAAATTTGCTCATTAGAAAGGTTACAGAAATGGAGTTGTAAATACTCGCAAGAGGAGCAAAAGCTTTTAGAAACAGAAAAATTGACTGTACCGAGTTGTTTCTCAAGTCAGAAACGAGTCAAACAGGCAGTGACTCATTGTGGTTATAAGTGGAAAAAACTGAGGTCAACAACCTTAGTGTTTTCCCTTGGTGTATTCCTCAAATAGAAAAATAAAACAAAAAGACAAAAGCGAAATGTACTAACTGAGGGAAATGAATCAATAAATGAACTTTAAAAAACAGCAACTACGAGAAATACGAAAACTAATTCAGCACAAGAGAAAAACTATATTAAAAACAGCAGGTGCTTCCCACAGTTGACATCTCATCCCTCAACCATAATAAACATCTTAAAATTGACTTCTTTTTTTTTCAAAGAAAGATGCTGTAGACTTTTTTTTACCCCTATACGAAAATAATATTTAATATTCGATCCTAGGAAATACAATGTTTAGATTTGAATTATTTTACTTATTTAAATAACTGCACACGCTTCTGAACAGTTTAAATAAGTATAACCAACAATCGAAAACTGATATTTTTCAATAGATAATGGTATATAGGTACCCCTTTTCAAGATTCGAGTAATAGCATTTAACTTATACAGTTGAGACCGGTGTTTCCAACTTAATATTTGTGGCTACATTTCTACAATTAATGTAAAAAGCAAATTTTTTGGAACTGAAAAGAAAACTGTAAAATTTAAACATTTGGACGGTTTTCTCAAAAATTAGCTTATAAAATTTAGCATTCCATAGAATAAAAAACACTTAAAAAGTGAAAAATATACTGAAAATTGTTATAGAAAGACTCAGGGTTGACTTAAAAAATGCTCTCTTGCATATATCACATGCATGCTTTGAGGCCCCTAACAATGACTTGATGTAGAACAGGTTTTCTCTCAAATACATCAATTTTAAAACGGTTTTTAAACCAGTATGCGTCTTTTGGTGCATAATCAAACTGCTAGATTGATAAAAGCATTTGGTACATGCATCACATTTAAATGGTTTTTTACCGGTATGCACTCTCTGGTGCTAAATCAAAGTGCTAGATACAGAAAAGCATTTTTAGCATCTGTCACACTAAAACGGTTTTTCACCTATGTGCACTCTTTGATGTGCATTCAACACATCCAAACAAGAAAACTCTGTTTACATACATCACATTTTTGGTTTCTCGCCCGTATGAACTCTTTTGTGCTTCTTCAAATCATCTGCTCGAGAACACCTCTTTTCACAAATATCACATTTAAACGGTTTTTCACCTGTATGCACTCTCTGGTGCACATTTAAATTGCTAGATTGAGAAAAACATTTATTACATACATGACACTTGTATGGTTTTTCACCAGTATGCATTCTTTGGTGGCAAATTAAATTGGAAGATTGAGAAAAATATTTGTTACATACATCAAATTTAAACTGTGTTTTACCTGCATGCACCCTATGGTGCTGAATCAAAGCGCTAGATACAGAGAAGCATTCTTTACATGTGTCGCACTGAAACGGTTTTTCGCCTGTGTGCACTCTTTGGTGCCTAATTAAATGGCTAGATTGAGAAAAGCTTTTTGGTACACACATCACATTTAAACGGTTTTTCACCAGTATGCACTCTTTGGTAGATAATTAAATAAGAAGATTGAGAAAAATATTTGTTACATACATTACATTTAAACGGTTTTTCACCTGTATGCAGGATTTGGTGCGTAATGAGATTGCTAGATGAAGAAAAGCATTTGGTACACACATCACATTTAAATGGTTTTTCACCTGTATGCACTGTTTGGTGGCTAATTAAATGGGAAGATTGAGAAAAACATTTATTACATACATGACACTTATATGGTTTTTACACCGGTATGCACTCTCCTGTGCACATCTAACTTACTTTGAAAAGAAAAGCATGTATTATATACGTCACACACTATATGATTTTTTTTCCTGCATATCTTTTTTTTCTTGCATATATTCTTCGAAGTTTTTCTAGTTTTCTATGTTTTTTACCGTAGAAGTGGCTATTAAGAAACGTTTTCTGTTTCTCTAAGCCTTTTGCTTCAGAATACGATTCAATTGAATTTGAGCAAGCGCTTGAAAACAGATTCTGAGAGACCCCTAGTGATACATTACCCTGTAGATCTAATTCAGACAAGTTTGGTGAGAAGTGACCTTTTATGATTAAATGTTGTTTCATGTCACCAATACCTTCACATAAACAAATGGGGCATCTTCTTTTTTCTCCCATTTGGTGTTCCAAAAAATGAGCAACAAAGTCTCTGTATTCATGAATAACTGCAGGGCAGACATCACACTCTATAGGGGAAAGTTTTTCACAGCCAGTATCAAAATGAAGATCGAATATCAAAAATTATTTTTCTATTTTTTCACAGGAGTCACAACGCCTGATGCCAGCAGTTAATTCTTCTATAGCCTTCTCTCTCAGCCTTTTCACAACAACGATTAGTTTTGGACCTAGGAGTTCTGATTGAATTACACCATCAAAAGTGCCCACAGTAGAACTTGTTATCTCTAAAGTAAGAGAAAAAATAAATTAAAGATAGCATTACAATTATAAATAAAAACTGAGCGTTTCGAAAGTATTACATGATTAGGGTCTAGATTGTTTGCCCTATTTGACAAATTTTAAGCTATCAAATACAATGCAGATCATGAGGGATTCTAAATTAAATAGAAACAAAGAGGCTTCTTACTAATATTATTTCATAGAATTCGAATATCAAAAAACTCCCCGCCGAGTGGGGCTGAAACAGATATTACATGGATAATATAATTTTTTTTTACGTTTTAAATAGAAATTTTCTAAAGACATTGTGGTCCTTAATACATTGCGTTAAAAAAAAAAAACAAGTTTCTAATTTTTAAAGAAAAAAAACTTGTAAAAGGTATTTTTTTAATAAGAGCCCAGTAAATGGGCAATGAATCAATACGATTATAGTCTATTTTGCCCTCAACAGAAAACATTAAGTCACTAGATTCAATAGTAAATTAGATTGAAAAATATTTTTTCAGATATTAGTTTTTTAATGTATTTCATAATTGACTCCAGTTTAATTGTATAACCATCGGCTCTTCTTCCTTCACCACCCCTGCTTGTATATAGTCCCTGGCTACACATAAAAACATTGCTCATTTTGCTGTTTTTTCTCTATTTTGTGAACTTTATTGTTTCATTGCTATTTTTATTACTGCTTTTACAAACAGCTTTTAATGATGAACCCTTTACTGTTTAGTTTTTTTAATGGCCCTAACACAAGAATTTTATTCGGAGAAGTGGGACCATATTTTGCGAAAAGGTGTCTGACTTCTTATACCTAAACAATCAGAGGTAAATTTACAAATAAGGCTTCGTTATCTGGAAAAGTAGTTGAGTTGATGAATGGAACTTTTTTAATTATTTCTTAAGTTTATAAAAAAAATGTCTTGATCTAACTTAAAATCATAATGAAATTATAGATTCAAAATTGTTAAACTAATTAGCTCTAGCACTATAAAAATGACACTTACTTAAAATCACAATTGAGTTACAGAGATTCAATATTCAAAATTTAATTTGCGAAAGTCTTACAATTTTGTTTTTTTTTGCGTTTTTGAAGGCTTGGAAATTAGTTTTATACAAAAATTGTTAGACTAATTAACACTTTATGTTCAAAACGTACCTTCATCGTTGCTACCCCTTTCCTGGGTGCCAGAGGGGATGCAGAAAAACTGGATAGATTTCAAAGAGGTAGCTGAAGTTCCGGAGAGCAATCTGAATCCGGTGTTTCGATTTCACTTGTTAATGTATCTCCAACATCTGCAACAAAATATGAATAAAAAGAGATGTCTAAGTTCAAACTCTTGGAATCCAAAAAAATCAAATAATCCAATTTACTTTGCGAAAGTCTGACAATTTTGCTTTTTTTTGCGTTTTTGAAGGCTTGGAAATTAGTTTATACAAAAATTGTTAGACTAAGTAACACTTTATGTTCAAAACGTACCTTCATCGTTGCTACCCCTTTCCTGGGAGCCAGAGGGGATGCAGAAAAACTGGATAGATTTCCAAGAGGTAGTTGATGTTCCGGAGAGCAATCTGAATCGGGTGTTTCGATTTCACTTGTTAATATATCTCCAACATCTACAACAAGATATAAATAAAAAGACATGTCAAAATTCAAATTCTTGGAATGAAAAAAAAAAATCAAATACTCGGGATCTATTCAAGTTTATATACACTTTAACTAATGAACAGATAAATAGCCGACCCTCTGAGTTTATAGATTCATAATGAAATAAATCGATGGTTGTATATATATTGATTATATCTAAAATTTACTTTTAACCTAATACACACAAGTTCCTTTTAAGCTGATGATAGTTCTTGATGAGCAGGTTGAAGTATAAAAGATCACTTTTTTTCGTTCGCAAATTCATTAATGTCAAACACTATTTAAAATTTTTGTGGCACAGCTTAGAAAAAAAAACTGGCTCAACTTTTAAGACCGGGGAGGGTAGCATAAGTAACAATTTGCTGATTGGCATCCTTTGCTAGATGGTATATATACTTCCGACACGTTTTGAAGGAGAAAAATTAAGTTTCATATTTACTAAATTAAAGAACGTGGAAGCGAGAATATATCGTTTGAGCGTGATCATCTTATTTGTTGAGGGTTACAAATTATTTCAGATTGATCATCAAAATTATTAATCAACAATCGGTTTTTAGACCACTATCTTCTCCTGGGATGAGAAGTTATGTTCTTCAACGGACTTATGTACCTTTCTTTCATCTTTAATAAAACCTGAGGCAGTAGAAGCCCCCCTAATCTTAATAGAAGGCAATACCAGAATCAAACTTCACTTTTTTCTTTAGTGGTGACATTTAATTGAGAAAAAAGTTCTTCTACAGATCAACATAAAAAAATTTGACCTACTTCCGAATATGAATTATATATTTTTGTTTAATCTAAAGTCCTAGTGTTTTTTTTTCAAACAAAACTTTGTTTGATTTTGCATAAACCGAATGTTAGATATGTACCTTCATCGTCAAAACATATGTGTCAAAATTCCTGGATGCCAGTGTCAATTTTACATGGTCAGCTTCAAGTCTACTTGCCTTTGCTTTTTCTTAACGAAAAATCATTTGATGCGTTTGATGCTAAAAAAATAAAAAAAAATGTTGGAAATGTACCTTCATTGTCCAGACATGGGCTCCCGATTCCTGGGTGTCAGCTTCAAGTTTACATGATCCTGAAATGCCAGGAAGAGTATTCAGAGGAGCATCTTCATGTTTAGGGGACAACGAATATGCTGGAATATCAAATAGCTCCTTACATTCATTTGGTGAAGCGTCTTCATCTTCTAGAACAAAATACAAATGAAAAGTAATACAAAAAATAATATAAAAAGTACTAAAAAAAATAAAAATAAAAAATAAAAACACATTCAACAGTAAAGCTTACAAAACCAAATGTGGCTACTTTTTTTTATCATATATTAGTCAGAGCAGAGGCAAAACTATCTGAAATGCTTTTTTTGGAGGGAGGGGAGTAAAACAAAGTAATCTATCCACTGGATGGTCATTTTCACCAACTGAACTAGGTGACTTTGCTTCTTTTTTTTTTACCGACTGGAACTAACTTCCTTTCCATTCTTTTACAACATCTAATTTCAATCTGCCCCAATAGCTAATAATAAAATCATTGCAATAAAGTAAACCATTACGTTGTAAAAACAAACGCAAAGCTAAACAGCTTTGCATTGTAATCCAATGGCATATAGATCAAACAGTTCGTGGTAACGAACTGTAAGTAAAGAGCGACCCGGCTCAATAGTAACCGTAACTAAAAAAACGGAATTTTGATACCAAAGAATTAAAGAATTAGATTTTAATGCTGATTTTAAATATACAAGTTTCATCAAGTTTAGTTCCACCCATCAAAAGTTAAGCGCCTTAGAAAATTTGCCTGATTTTCGAAAAAACCAGGAAACACCCCTAAAAGTTATAGAAACCTAATGAAAATCCCGCCATCAGATTCAGCTTATCAGAGAACTGTAATGTAGAAGTTTCAAGCTCCTGTCTGCAAAAATGTGGAATTTTTTATTTTCTGTATGAAGAAAGATCATGGATGCGTGTTTATTTTTTTTTCCCCAGGGGTGATCGTATCGACACAGTGGTCCTAGAATATCGTGAGAGGGTTAACTCGAATGGAAATTAAAAGTTCTATTGCCCTTTTTAAGTGACCAAAAAATGGGGCAACTAGGCCCCCTCCCACGCTCATTTTTTTTCCCGAAGTCACCTGATCAAAATTTTGAGATAGCCATTTTGTTCAGCATGGTCGAAAAAATATAATAACCATGTCTTTTAGGATGACTTAATCCCCTAAAATCTTCGGGGGAGGGCTGATAGTTATGAACTATACCCAATGTTTACATATAGTATTGGTTATTGAGAAGTACACAGACATTTTCAGGGGGATTTTTTCTGGTAGTGGGAGGGGGGTTCGGGGTTACTTGGGAGGATCTTTCCATGGAGAAAAGTTTTCATGGGGGAGGGATATTGCTATGAAGGGGGCGGCCGATTTCCCAGCATTATTTAAAAACGATCAGAAATTAAATGAAAAAAACAACAACAAGTTTTTCAACTGAAAGAAAGGAGCAACGTCAAAACTTAAAACGAACAGAAATTATTACGCATATGATTGAGTTCGCCCCCTAGTCAATACCTTGCTCTTTATCACAAAGATTTTTTAGTGCTAAGGAAAAAAAAAGATCAAAAAAGATCTTTAGTGCTAAGGGGTCATTTTTAAAGAATTGGAACAAAATTCAAACTTTAGCGTAAAGAGCGAGGAATTGACAAGGAGGTGAGCCCCCTAATATACGTATTAAAAATATGTGAATATAGAATCTCGTTACGTAAGTTACATATATTTATTCTAATAAAAACGTTCGTGAATAAAATTAAACAACTTTTGAGAAAGCTATTTAACCAAATAAAAGTAAAAATAATAAGCAAATTTTGTTTTAATTTTTCAGGTATTGGGAGTGGAATTTTTTCTGGTAGTGGGAGGGGGGTTCGGGGGTTACTTGGGAGGATCTTTCCATGGAGAAAGTTTTTCATGGGGGGAGGGACATTGCTATAAAGGGGGGCGGCCGATTTCCCAGCATTATTTAAAAAACGACCAAAAATTAAATGAAAAAAACAACAAGTTTTTCAACTGAAAGAAAGGAGCAACGTCAAAACGAACAGAAATTATGACGCATATGATTGAGTTCGCCCCCTAGTCAATACCTCGCTCTTTATGCCAAAGATTTTTTAGTACTATCATAAGAGCTATTTATTCAATTAACGGCCTTTGTGATTAAGGGGTCATTTTTAAAGAATTGGAACAAAATTCAAACTTTAGCGTAAAGAGCGAGGTATTGACTAGGAGGTGAGCCCCCTAATATACGTATTAAAAATATGTGAATATAGAATCTCGTTACGTAAGTTACATATATTTATTCTAATAAAAACGTTCGTGAATAAAATTAAACAACTTTTGAGAAAGCTATTTAACCAAATAAAAGTAAAATAATATGCAAATTTTGTTTTAATTGGAATTTTCCTTGCTAAGTTAGCAATGCAAAGCTGTTGTTTCTGGAGCCATTGGAGGCTATTCTTTTGTTTCTTTTTTTTACAGCCTCTAGCAGAGGCTAGGCCTATTTCAGTAAAAGTAGTGGCGTAATTTTTTTTCAAAATCCTGGGGGGGGGGGGGCAAAGTTAGAAGAGAGCCAATTTTCCCAAATCAAGTGAAAATAACAGTAAAAACTAATATATATGTCATTTGGTACCATAAAGGTAATATTTAGTAATACAATAGTACTATAATGGCAAACATGTACTAAAAATACTGTTCTGTTTCTGTTGATACTTG
The DNA here is from genome assembly GCA_027921565.1 of Artemia sinica. Taxonomy (NCBI): domain Eukaryota; kingdom Metazoa; phylum Arthropoda; class Branchiopoda; order Anostraca; family Artemiidae; genus Artemia; species Artemia sinica. The sequence goes on along the minus strand of JAPEVW010000142.1, from coordinate 359,462 downwards.
AATTATTCAATTTCATCAAAGTTTTGACAAGATTTTGGAAGAAAATAAAATTCAGCTGGAGGGGGAAAGCCAAACTGGGGAGGTAGGCAAATCAAGGTTTGGAAGGGGCAGTTGCCCCCTGCCCCATAGCAAATTACGCCCTTAAGTAAAAGCCTTAACTCTTAATTGATTTATAGAGTTTTTCCTTAGCCTCTAAGCTCAGTTTTCACATAATTTTTCAATTCATAGCAAGTATTTTTTTTTTTTTTTTTAAAGAACATTCTCTTCACCATTTTGTAGTTTGGCAAAAGCATTAGCTAACAAATTCTCTTTTTCCTCCCTTTTCACGCTCTCCTTTTGTGCTAAGTGTTTCTCTTCTACTGTTTGAGTATCATTGGAGTTGATTTTACACGATTAAAATCAGTTCAACTTCTCAAATGTGCTGTGACTGTTTGATTTTCTCTGACTGTATAAAACAGGTTAGTATTTACCATATTCAAAAACATAAATTTTTTTTCATTTTAGTTTTAAATTGCATATTTTCCAATAATAATCTGCTTTATATAATAATAGCAGAATTGTGAAGAACACGGGAAAAATTAGTGCCCAAAACTGTTCCAGGAAGAAAGCCGTATTATCAGGCTTAAACCTGCAAACAGATTATGTGCTTGGTGGGAATTTGTACAACTTTCTTGAAATTTTCTGAAAAAATCGATCTTGGAAATCAGTGTAGATTACAAAGTGAAGCATGTACGGTTTTTTTGGGGGGGGGGGGATATTACATTAAGCACAGCAGGACAGAGATTTTATATTTTCTTCAAGACACTGAATCCTTCAGACGCTGGTGCTTCAGCCAAAATTTCTGGCAATCTCATAATAGCTTCCACGTTCAAGGTAAACTTATTTTTGTGCCACTTAAACTTATTATCCTGACTGCAAACAGAAAGGCGTACTTCTTCAGTTCTAGAATTGGTTTTATCTCCAAACTTAAAAAATATGGCAAATTAAGTACGTATTTATTATTTTTGTGCCACAATTTAACATTTTTCTCTCCTCTGCTGTTAGGAATTAGACCCAAGTATATATACGGTAGCATGTTCTTTTATTTACTTTTCACTGAAGAAAACTTTACAAGCAGGAGAAGAAAAAGAAAAAAAATTTTTGCTAATGCAAATAGGCTTTCCTTTTATTCTGTTGCAAAAAAACTTAATTGGATAACTTACCAATTTTCACAGCAGCAGCCTCAGGAATGGCGATGAGTTCAGCCATATTTGGAACTTGAGGTTATTCCATAGTAGAATCTCTGAAAAGAGTTTATGCCCCTTACAAAATGTGTAACAACAATTGTATATGGGGGTGCACACTAGTTTTACAGAGCAGAGTGGAAGCACAAAGTCCCTAGAAATACACAGGCTATAATGACACCTTTCAAGCCCCGCAAAGCTACTTTTATATTAATACAATTGACAGCTGAAGCTCAACTCCATAAGCAGTAAAGAACATTAGGAATGTGATAATGTTTTGTCTTCAAATACTTTAACAGAAGAAAGTTCTAAAATTAAAAACTGTGTTTCTGATCAAACTGTATGTCCAGGAACATGTTTGTAGCTGGTTGAATTGCTTTTATGAAAACACTTGAAAAGAGATATGTTTTCTTATTTCTGTTGCAACAAAATTCCACAGTAAAATTACAGAGTAACTTTAGCATAATATTTGTAGGCATAAATATATAATGAGTCGGAGGTACAGGCTTTAGATTATCTGTGCAAGATTTCGACTCTTGTTGATAGAAGAGCATCACCAAGTGCTGAAAACCATGTGTGACCAAGATGGGCCCAAGATTGCACCAAGTCTCCATTCATACTGGAGGTCACAGGGACTTCTTCTGACCGGAAGATTGAATAATGAAGCTGCTAAGTCTTGTTTAGGCTGGGAAAGGTTTTAATAATTGAATAATAATTGCTCATTTTATTACTAAAAAGTCCAGGGTATCATTTACAGTTGTATATGCCCCTGTAGAACCGACTGACGGAGATATCAGTTGACTCAGAACGAATTTTACTTACAGTTAGAGGAGCAAATAGACAAAGTCCCAAATAGAAATATGGTGTTCTTATTAGGAGATTTCCACGCCCTAGTCGGTAAAAATATGGATTGATGGCATCCTAGCCTAGGTAAATTTGGTGTGGGAAAACAAAACAGTAATGACAACAGACTGCTGCAATTTGTAGGTATAAAAATCTAGTTATAATAAATACAGCGTTTGATCATAAATTGGGCCCATAATTTAACGTGGTATTCATGTGATGGCAAGACAGCAAACTTTATTAAATATGTTATTGTAAACTGAAGACTGGCAGGATCTATACAAGATATACTAGGGTTTATAGGAGTGCTGTTATAGATGTTAAAAGTAAAAGCCCCATCTAGTAGTGTCTAGAGTTAAATTGAGGCTGAAAATTCAGACGAGTAACTATCTACCGGGAAATTAGGATGTTTGGTAGACTTCAGGATGGGAATTTGAGAGAAGCGTTCCAGGAACAGTTGAATACTAAACTGGAGAGGTTGAAACTTGACAATGCAGAAGATGGATGGAATACATTTAGGAAAAACAATTTGTGAAGCTGCTGATGGTGTCTTAGGGAAGGAGGTTAGGAACGAAGCTAGGAATATTAGTGAAAAGCTTTATGTTTAATAGAGAGAAGAAGAGGCTTGTAAAAGAATTATCTGAGTATAGATCATATAAAAACAAGAGGAATGTAAAGAAAGTGGAGAAAGCACTAAAATATGAAGTAAGAAGGTGTGAAGTGGAGGCCATGGATAAAATTGCCGAGGATCTGGAAAATACAGCTAGACGGTATAATAGTAAAATATTGTACTGGCATGTTAATAAATTGATGAGTAGTCAATCCGGAAATGTCCTAGTTAAAAATAGGAACGGGAAAACAAGCAGTGATAAGGAAAAGAGATGGGCAGAGATGGATAGAAGACTAAACAGAGATATGCAGAACATTTTGAGATGTGCTAAACCGAGGTAGATTTGCAGGAAAAGATAAAGAGGAAAATTCAAAAGTTTGTGATACCTTTCATGTGAAGAAAGATTTGTTTGTGTGAAAGATTGAAAAATATTAAGACCCCAGGTGCTGATGGTGTGGTAAGTGAGTTTCAAATCAAGTGGCTCTGAAGTTAGATATAAGTTACTGAAGATTATGAGTGTGATTTTTGAAAAAAGGGGAAGTACCGAGCAATTTTATGAAAACCCTAATTAAACCACTGTATAAGAAAGGTGAAAAGATTGAGTGTGGCAATTATTGAGGCAGGAGTATGGTAGCTGTAAGTAGTAAATTACTAAGTAATGTGATACTTTTTAGACAGAGAGATGCTGTAAACAAAGTTATAAGAGAAGAACCGTGCAGTTTTAGAAAGGATAGAGTACGTGTTGACCCAATTTCCACTCTTAGGTTAATAATTGAGAAATGCCTGATTTATCAGACAAATTTGGTCCTCTGTTTTATAGATTAAGAGCAAGCGTTCGATTCTGTTGATAGAAGAGCTGTAGCAAAGGTCTTATCCTTGTATGGTATACCAAACAAATACAATAAACTGGTTAGTGCTATGTACAAGAATAACATTGCTCCAGCTAAGGTAAAAAATGAGGTTAACAGCAAGTTTTGAATTAAATCAGGAGTTAAGCAGGGTTGGGTTCTATCCCCTTTTATATGGATCATTTTGATGGACTTTGTCTTAAGGAACACAGGAAAGGCGATGAATGAACACGGAATCAAATGGGGAGGAAAAATTTCCTGGACTTAGATTATGATTTAAACATCCTAGATGAAAGTGCGTGCAAAATGAATTTACTGCAAGAGTAGATACTAGGGTTACTTTTATCATTTTCTTCTGGACTACACCATCCTTCTTTGCAATTCTATTCTAACCCACGCTGATGGACTTTGGTGCTTATCTCCATAATAATATACTGTTGTAACCATATCCCTATGGTTTGTTCATGTCTTATTAATTAGGTCAGTTTGCACAAAAGTTTGCTCACTACCTGAGTCAATTCCATTTTCCATTTAATTGTCCATCTATTTAGTATTATTTTGCAAACTCATCAATATCTCCTTTGCTTAGGCTATATAGACCAATTTGTTTCTTTAATGGGTTACTTTTTTATCTCTATTGTGACAATTTTTGGAAACAGCTCTAAGGAATCACATTTTACCAGATTATTAGTATTTCGAACTTGAATAAAATGCATTTCGTTTTTAGACAAGATGGCTTAGCCTCTTATTTTGTTTTATGGCTATTCCACCTTCTCCCCTTATCACTGAAGTTGCATGTTTTTCCGTCTTAGCATTTAATGTTTAATCTTTCCTATTTTCTCTCATTAGTTGGAGATTTGTGGTGTGCATTAGATTTATTGTAGATAATTGCTGCTGCGTCTGGGAATTTCTCCCTGCAATCATTTCCATCAACTGTTTTCTATTTCTTTCTTCTTTTTGCTCCCTGGCTTATTTTTTCTTTCTCTCTTTTTTTTTCTATCATCCTCCTCTCTTTTGGGTTAGATGAAATTCAGCATTTGTGTAAGATCTACTTTATTACTTTTTTCCGTGACCCCTGCTGGAACTTGATTAAACACTGCTCCTGCAACTTGGTCTACTTTGATTCTCTCTGTCATTCTTAATTCATTTTCTGAGTTCATTCTTAAATATTCCTTCATTCTGTATCTGTATTATCTCTGACCAACATTATTTCTAAAGTCCGCAAACAACAATTGTTTCAATTGACATCAAAGTACTTTCTTGAATGGTCAAATTTACTTCTGGTATTATTGTGAAAACCTGTTCCGTCTCACTTAGCTGATTGTCTTCACAAGCTAATTAGTTGTGTGGTATTTTAATTTGTAAGATTTATTTCACTGTAGCTAGGCTACATTCATCCAGATAATGATTTGAAATAGTTTAATTAATTTATTTTTTTATAGTGCAATTTTTATATAGCCTACAACAGTAGGCTAAATGAACTCGTATCTCCGGAAAACACAGATTCTTTTCACTACCAGTATTCTGGGAGTGGTCCAAGTCTTTAACTGTCACCACTATTTGATCTGGATGTGTCCCATCCCCTTAGATCCTTTTTACATATCTACATGAAGGCTCATGGACAATTTGGGCATTGAAAGGTGCTCTTTTAGTTATGTATTTTGTACTTTCTCTTTGGCTTCTGAATTTAGTATGTGTGGGAATTATCCAGGCGGGAAACACTGGCTCCTGTCACTGTGACTACTTTTGACTGTGACTACTTGCAACTGCAAGTACTTGTTAGTGTTTGCAACTGTGGCATAGAATACCTGTAACTAGGCTATTGGCAATTTTAACTACTTGACTACCATGACTACTTGACTAAATGCTATTAATTGTGACTGCATCCCCAAGATCTTTGGCAATTTTTTTCCATTGTTCCCATTTAACATCTTCTTCATTCACATTTTATTGCTTTCTCTACTTTCTTTAAATTCCTTTTATTTTTATATGGACTGTCACTCAAATAGGACTTGTACAAAAACCTTCTTCTCTCTATTATACATAAAGCATTTCCACTAATTTTCCTATCTGCATTCTTAACTTTCTCCCCCAAGACACCATCAGCAACTTGAGAAAGTTATTTTCCTTAAGGTATTCTGTCTTCTATATTGTCAAATTTTAAAATCGCCAGTTTAGTATTCAGCTGTTCCGTGAAATTTTTGTTCAAATCTTCATCTTGAAGTCAACCAATGTTGGAGCTTCCTGGAAAGTCATTACCCTTCATAAATTTTAGCTTTAAATTAACACTGGACAATACAAGATGGTAATTTTGACTATTAGCATCAATAAGGGCACTCGTATATACCGCAGTGCTTGTATCAATCATGCCACTCTTCAATTTACAATAGCAGAGTCAATAAGGTTAGCTGTCTTACCATCAAATGAATCACACTTTTATTTATAAGTCATATTATGACCAATACTATATTGGTTATAAACTAGATTGTTATACTTGAAAAATTGCAACTGTCTGTTATCATTACTGTTATATCTTCCCCATACCAAATTTTACCTTAGCAAGGATACCACTTATTGCTATTTCTGCAAACCTGGGCATTAGAATTTCCAAATAAAATGCCATATTTCTACCAGGAACCCTGTCTATTTGTTCCTGTATCTGTAAGTAGGCCTGGAATTTATCTGAGTTGCTGCTATCTCCATCAGTTGTTTCTACAGGGGGATATACTTGTACGGCTATGACTGATACCTTGCACTTTTTGTCATAAAATGTGCAACTAGAATTCTATAATTAATACTTTTCAAGTCTTAAAAATACTTAGCAGCATGGTTATTCATCTGGAGTTTTACTCCCTGCCTATCCCCTCTATTCTTCCTGTTTTAATAAAAAGACTCTATATCAAAAAATTCAGTGGCTGATCCAGGGGAGGGGCGAGGGGGGCGCAATCCCCCCCTCCCTAGCATAGTCTAAAGTATTGTAATTTACTTAATTAACTAAAGTTTGCATTAATTAAACTTGCTCCTAACGCAAGTTTATCGGATCAACCTATTTCGCCCCCCCCAAAAATTTTTTTGAATCAACCTATTTTGCGACCCCCCCCCCAAAAAAAAAAAAATCCTGGATCCGCCCCTGAACTAATTTCATCTTTCTTAACCCTTGGACAAGTTTTTTTGAAACTCCTAATAAGTCCTGTCCAAAATGCCTGAATTTTGTCAGTCAATAATTTCTGTTCCTTCCTAGTTTTAAAAAATTGTTCTAGGCTTCCAGTTGATAAAATTTGTTTTTTTCAGTTAATTCCATTAGAAGACTTCATCTTCTATGCTGTTAACATCAATTTGGGTGCCTTTAGCAATAAAATACTTTAGAATCAGTATATTGAGCAGTGAAGATTTGAGATAAACAAAATGAGAGAAAAAAAATATTGGCCAGAGCTCAGTCAAGTTTTAATTGCACAAAAGGGAAGAGTGCATTAAAGTGACTATTGTTAGTTACAAGAATAACATTGCTGAGGTTCAGGTATGAAGTGAGTTTAGAAGTTGGCTTAGTGTGGAGTAAAGAGTTGAGCATAGTTTTGTCCTTTCCCTATTTTTATGGATTATTTGGATTGATTTTTATCCTCAAGAACATGGCAAAGTCTATGGGGAACTGCGGTATCAAATAGGAAGGTAGAAATCTCCTACAGTTAGATTATGCACTTGATTTGAAGGTTCTAAATAAAAATGTTGATAAAACGAATTTCAGTATTTTTTAAAGTAATTTTTTAAGACTTACAAATTCTAGATTGACAGAAAAACCTCCAGGATAAGAACATTTATATTAACAGAATATTCATATAGCTAAGAATCAAACTTAGCTCTAGAATTAAAATTTCATCCTGAATCCAATATGACATTTGTTTTCCATGGTAAATCCTTTAAATACCTAAAACAATAGCCCATATTATATATTCCCTATTCATTCCTTATGAGACACTCTAGCTTTAAGGCGCCTAAGAGGTTTCAACCCCAGTCCGTTAAGCTTTTTGGTAAAGTCAGGAGCAATTTATATTACTGACCTACAAAGTGAGGTGATAATACTAATCCATGCCATACCTCTTATACTCTTTCTGAATGTAATAATTGCTTTACTGGGAAATTTGAATTCAAGCCCTTTAAAGACCCTATAATATGGTATAATTTTCTCTTATATTAGATACTACTTACATGCCACTGTTAGCATAATTCCTTTTTAAACCAGTTTTACCTGTAAATTAAATCAACTGTGACAAAATTGAGAAACACATGGGAAATATTTTATTCAGGCTATACATTGGCACAAGAGGGAGGGGTCAGGGTAAAGTATAGTGGGGCATCAGTTGCAAAGTTTTAACTAAAATTGTTCATATATAATGCCATAAAAGTATGAGGTTTTTATTCTTGCATATAGTCAAGAAAAAAAAACAAGAAAAGATATCATCTTTGAGATAGATAATGGGCTTAAAATTCAATTTCTGAAAAAAGCAATTACTAGTCTATGTAACTCTGAATAAGAACAACCAGCTTGTTTTAGGGAAGGTCAAGTTTCCAACACTCTTGATCTGGTTATTCTCAGTAATCCTGACCTTCTTATTAAGAATCTAATAACCACACCCATTGGTAATAGCAACCATGTTGGAATTATTTCAGTTATGTTTGCCTACTAAACAACCTCTTCCGTGCAACAATAATATGTCAATTACCCACTAGTCTCCACAAGACTTGCCAATCTCAGTTGGGAAGAGCTTATCACCAATGATATTGATGAAAGTTGGTCTAATGTGAAAACTGTTAAATTTGCATGCTGAAAAGTTTTGCACCAGAAGTTTTTGGGCTAAACAGGCCAAAAAGTCTACTTTTTTAACTGTCGAAAAACCAGTATGCTAATTAATAGAAATCAATGAGCATGGAATCATTACAGGAAAAAGAAAACTTCAGACTATTATCAACTCTTGAAAACTTTTTGTAACCAGACAACCCACCATATCAAGCAGCTGAAGAGAGGTTAGAGATACAATTGGCTGAGGATTTTAGGGATAATCCTAAATTTTTCTGGCTTTATGCCTCTCAAATGCTGCAGCACACACACAGTCCCTGATATGCTGCACTATTGTCAAACAGTTGCTGATCCTGAGTTGAAAGTTGAAATCTTCAACCAATAATTCCATCTGCCTTTTCCTCCAACTCCAGTATTGCTTTTCCCTATATACGATGTATCACATAATATTGAACCTATTCTGATTAATGATAAAGTAGTTTCTAAAGGAACTTATGTCCCTCAAAATGAACAAATCTGCTGGTCCAGACAGCATTCATCCTTATTTCATTGAACAGTCTTATGTAAACCTCTTTCCTTCCTGTTCAAGTTATCATTAAGTGTTTCTAGACTCTGGATTGGAAAACAGCCCATATCATTCCAATATTTAAGAAAGGTACAAAGGACCTTACTGAAAATTACTGACCTAAGAGAAATGACATCAGCAAATTGTTGAACGTTCTTGAAAGAATAATGGATTCTGCAGTTATTAGACATCTTGAAGCAAATGATCTCTTACACACCTCACAACATAACTCTTGTTTTGGAAGATCAGATCTGTTAATACCAATCTCCTTGAATCATATGACCATACCACTAAGTTACTTGATACAGGGGCGTCTGTTGACATGATTCTGCTTGACTTTTCTAAAACTTTTGACAAGTTTGCCACACGTGACTTGCTATCAAATTATGTGCTGTCAGTCTTAAAGAGAAGTCCCTGCTCTGGATTCTTTCTTGATTTTCTTTATATATATTCTCAATGTGTTCAGTTATTTGATGACTCTGGTAGCTGTATTCTTTCTTTGTCTAAGCATGTTTTTCAGTGGAGTTTCTTAGAGAAGTGTTTTGGGCCCTACGCTTTTTAATATCTTATCAATGATGCTTCTATCACTATCAGCAGTAAACTAATGCTCTATGCTGACAAGCTGAAGTTCATTGGCCGAGCCTTGTCCTGTGAAGATTGAGCCCTTCTACAAAATAATCTTGGACTGCTTGATCAATAGGCTACGGCTTGGCTTCTTAAATTTAATGTTGTCAAGTGCCATGTAATTCACTTTGGCAAATTGAACCCTTGTTGCTCTTATTTTTTCTCACTTTCCTCTGAAAATGCAGAGCAAGATCCTGGATTATTATTGATAATGAATTAAAATTTCAGCAATCATGCTGAGAAGTCTACTGCTGGTGTTACTTCATTCATGAAGCATACTCTTTTTACTTTTTCTCTAAAGTCATGAGTCTTCTGTATAAGGGACTTGTGTGCCCTAAGCTTGAAGTTGGAATGTCTCTAGCCTCCACTGATCTTAAAAAAGACATTAAGTGTTGGAAGATGTGCAGAGACATGCCACCAAGTGATGTCCAGCATGCAGGAACTTTCTTACCCTGCAACACTAGCAAAGCTGAAACTCTTAACACTTGTATACAGGAGAGAAATAGGTGATGCCATTTTTTTAAATCTATAAGTTAATGAGGGCCAATATGCTCCCAGAATTATTTCCCACTGTTGGTCCTATCTCTACAACTAGAGGTCATCAGTTGAAACTTGTTAAGTAGCCTACCCTATCCAGAGGGTAAACTCAATTCTTTTCCTCAAGAATCATCAACAGTTGGAATAAACTCTCTGAAGAAACTGTTACTGCTGAATCTGTGGACATCTTCAAACAAAGACTGGATGCTGAGGGGAGTGTAAACTCAACTGGGAAGCTATGGATCAGAATAGTGAATCCTGAAAGAATCAACTAAACTGGGAAGCAATGGATAAGCACAGTGAAATCCACTGAAGAATCAACTCAAATTGTCAACTCTGGAGCTCTACAAGGAGAAATCCTTAGATTGCTCCAAGCTGCAATTTAAGGTAGTCTATATTCAGAAAAAAGCATAAAAAAGGCTTCAAGTGGTATATTCACCTTATTTGTAGAATGGTAAAACAATCTGCCCTAAATTTTCTCTCCTGTTTTTTTTCCTGGCCATTGTTAAGTATTTTGTATTTTGTTAAGTTTATTGATGAATAAATTGATTGATTGATTTATTTATTTATCCTCTTTTCTTTAACTGCTTAAATGGTAAATATGTTTTTGTTTTGAAAATTCATTGTAGCTATAGGCTATATGTAACTCAGGGTAGTGTAAATATTTGGGTAAATTTTTTTGCAGTTCATAATATTGACCTCACCCCTCACCCCTAATAATCATGAATGTTACCTCACCCCTAACCAATTCAGAGTATATATTTGCAAATTAAGAGGGGGGGGGGGGGGGGTGATGGTAAAGTTTATTTCAATGCAAATGAGAGGTAAGTTTAAACTTTACCCCACCCCCCTAATTTGCAAATATATACCCTAAATTGGTAGGCTATAAGCTATATAGAGGTGGGGGGTAAAATTCATTTGCAACAAAATTATTATTACATATGGAAAGAGCATAAAAAATGCATTAAGTGGTAGCCTATATTTACTTTATTCATAAGTTAATAACATGAACTGCAAAAATTTACCAATATTAGACCATAAAGAGATGAGAGGAGGGGGTAAATAAAATTTTTAGTGTAAATGAATGTTATTTTGAAATTCAGGATGTGGTATTTTTTCCATTATTCATATTATTGGCTTACAAATAAAGTAAACATACCAATTGATGCCTTTTTTATGCTCTTTCCAATTATAATAATTGTTTTTAGTCGGACTAAATTGAATATACCACTCAGTGCCCTTTTTATGCTCTTTACAAATATAATAATCATTTTTGTTGGAAATGAATTTTAGCCCCCACACCTACATATACCAATTAAGGGTATATATTTGTACATTAGGAGGGTGGCGTTAATTTTATTTCTGATGTAATGAGAGGTAAGTTTAAACTTTCCCCCACCCCCCCTAGTGTGCAAATATATACCCTGAATTGGTATATATAGGGGTGCGGGCCTAAATTCATTTCCGACAAAAATGATTATTATATTTGTAAAGAGCATAAAAAAGGCATCAAGTGGTAGCCTATATTCACTTTAGTCGTAACTCAATTATATGATTTGGTAAATATTTACCTAAAAAAGGGCATCGAGTGGCATGTTTTACTTTATTTGTAAGTCAATAATATGAATAGCCAAAAATTTACCCAGGATCCAATGGTTATTCTATATATATTTCTAACCTATTGAAAAATTATCATCATGTTGATTACTGCTGCATACGTTACTATTATGAAATCATAGGCAGCGCAATAGCGCTGCCTAAGTAAAGAACGATGCTGGCACAAAGTACAATTTCTTTTTAGACCAGGGCACTTCGTATAGAAGTTGTCGTAGGAGCTTCGAAAAGGGCATTTTAGATTGGAAATTGAAAGGGCAAGTGTCCCTTTTTGACAGTCGAAAGCGAAAGTGATTGGACGTTAACCAACCCCGCTTCCACGCCCATCATTTCCCCAAACACATTCTGTCAAAATTTTGAGATAGCCATCTTGTTCAGCGTAGTTGGAAGGTTGAGAAACTATGTCTTTGAGGATTGCCCCCCCCCCCTCCACATAGCCCCCGAAAAGGATATTAAGGTATGCCCTGGGGGCAGGTAAGATTTTTTATAGAAAGGATAGTCATATATGCTATCCTCAGTAAGTACTTCCCGGGAAGTTATGATGTTGGTAGACTTCAGGATGAAAATTTGAGAGAAACGTTCCAGGAACAATTGAATACTAAACTGGAGAGTTTAAAACTTGACAACGCAGAAGATGGATGGAATACCTTAAGGAAAACAATTTGTGAAGTTGCTGATGGTGTCTTAGGGAAGGAAGTTAGGAACGACGCTAGGATTATTAGTGAAAAGCTTTATGTTTAATAGAGGTGAGAAGAGGCTTGTAAAAGATTTATCTGAGTGATAGATCATATAAAAACAAGAGGAATGTAAATTAAATTGGAGAAAGTACTAAAATATGAAGTAAGAATGTGTGAAGTGGAGGCCATGGATAAAATTGCCGAGGATCTGGAAATAAAAGCTACACGGCATAATAGTAAAATATTGTACTGGCATGTTAATAAATTGAGGAGTAGTCAATCCGGACATGTCCTAGTTAAAAAAAGAACGGGGCCACAAGCAATAATAAGGAAAAGAGATGGATAGAAGACTAAACAGAGATGGGCAGAACATTTGAGAATGTGCTAAATCGAGCTAGATTTGCAGGAAAAGATAAAGAGGAAAATTAAAAAGTTTATGATACCTTTCATGTGAAGGAAGATTTGTTTGTGTGAAAGATTGAAAAATTTAAGACCCCAGGTGCTGATGGTGTGATAAATGAGTTTCAAATACGGCGGCTCTGAAGTTAGAAATAGGCTAAGTTAGTGAAGATTATGAATGTGATTTTTTTAAAAGGGGAAGTACCTAGCAATTTTATGAAAACCCTAATTAAACCACTGTATAAGAAAGGTGATAAGATTGAGTGTGGCAATTATTGAGGCAGAAGCCTGGTTTTCTGTAAGTAGCAAATTACTAAGTAATATGATACTTCTTAGACTGAGAGATGCTGTAACAAAGTTATAAGAGAAGAACCGTGCAGTTTTAGAAAGGATAGAGTATATGTTTGACCCAATTTCACTCTTAGGTTAATAATTGAGAAGTGCCTGATTGATCAGACAACTTTGGTCCTCTTTTTTATAGATTAAGAGCAAGCGTTCGATTCTGTTGAAAAGAAGAGCTGTAGCAAAGGTCTTATCCTTGTATGGTATATCAAACAAATGCATTGAAGCGGTTTAGTGCTATGTACAAGAATAACATTGCTGCAGCTAAGGTAAAAACTGAGGTTAGCAGCAGGTTTTTAATTAAATCAGGAGTTAAGCAGGGTTGTATTCTATCCCCTTTTATATGGATCATTTTGATGGACTTTGTCTTAAGGAACACAAGAAAGGCGATGAGTGAACACGGAATCAAATGGGGAGGAAAACTTTTCTGGACGTTTGCTCACTACCTGAGTCCAATTACCATTTTGGCCAATTTTCCATTTAATTGTCCTTCTATTTTGTATTATTTTGCAAACTCATCAATATCTCCTTTGCTATAGGCTATATAGCCCAATTTGTTCTTTAATGGGTTACTTCTTCATCTCTATTGTGACATTTTTTGGAAAATAGCTCTGAGGAATCACATTTTACCAGATTATTAGTACTTCGAACTTGAATAAAATGTATTTCGTTTTTAGACAAGATGGCTTAGCCTCTTCTTTTGTTATATGGGCTATTCCACCTTCTCCCCAAATCAACGAGTTGCATGTTTTTCCGTCCTGTCTTAAAATGCATTTAATGTTTTAATCTTTACTGTTTTCTCTCATCAGTAGGAGATTTGTGGTGTGCATTAGATTTAATGTAGATAATTGTTGTTGCGTCTGGGAATTTCTCCCTGCAATCCTTTCCATTAACTGTTTTCTATTTGTTTCTTCTTTTTGCTCCCTGGCTATTTTTTTGTTCTCTCTTTCTTTTCTATCATCCTCCTCTTTTTGGTTAAGAAATTCAGCATTTGTGTAAGATCTACTTTATTACTTTTCCGTGACCCCTGCTGGAACTTGATTCAACACTGCTCCAGCTACTTGGTTTACTTTGATTCTCTCTGTCGTTCTTAATTCATTTTTTGTGTCCATTCTTACATAGTCCTTCATTCTGTATCTGTATTATCTCTGACCAACATTATTTCTAAAGTCAGCAAACAACAATTCTTTCAATTGACATCAAAATACTTTCTTGAATGGTCAAATTTACTTCTGGCATTCTTGTGAAAACCTGTTCCGTCTCACTTAGCTGATTGTCTTCACTTAGCTGATTGTCTTCACAAAGCTCATTAGTTGTGTGGTGTTTGATTTTTTTAAGATTTATTTCACTGTAGCTAGGCTACACTCATCCAGATAATGATTTGCAATAGTTTAACTAATTTTTTTTTATAGTGCAATTTTTTATATAGCCTACAACAGTAGGCTAAATTCACTCGTATCTTAGGAAAAATGCAGATTCTTTTCACTACCAGTATTCTGGGAGTGGTCCAAGTCTGTAACTGCCACCACTATTAGATGTGGATGTGTCCCCTCCCTTAGATCCTTTTAAACATCTACATGATGGTTCATGGACAATTTGGGCATTGAAAGGTGCTCTTTTAGTTATGTATTTTGTACTTTCTCTTTTGCTTCTGAATTTAGTATGTAGGAGAATTATCCAGGTGGGAAACACTGGCTCCTGTCACTGTGACTACTTTTGACTGTGACTACTTGCAACTGCAAGTACTTGTTATTGTTTGCAACTGTGACAGAGAATACCTGTAACACAACTGGGACAACTGGACTAAGCAACAGCATATAACTACAACTTAGACTATTTGCAATTTTAACTACTTGTGACCATGACTAAATGCTACTAATTGTGACTGCATCCCCAAGATCATTGGCAATTTTTTCCCATGGTCCCCATTTCACATCTTCTTTATCCCATTTTATTGCTTTCTCTACTTTCTTTAAATTCCTTTTATTTTTATATGGACTGTCACTCAATATAGTTCTTGTACATAAACCTTCTTCTCTCTATTATACATAAAGAATTTCCACTGATTTTCCTAGCTGCATTCTTAACTTTCTCGACAATGCACATTCATTTGTATGTTTTCAGTAAAGTGCAAACTTTGTTCTTGCCTTGGGAAGGCATAGGGGTTTTGTGCCCAACTTATGTTAATTTCTTTCGTTTTGAGTTTGACTCGGTTAATTATTGTAATATCTGTTCGTTTTGGGTTTCATTTATTTATCGATGCTGATTTGTGGTAGTTTCACGCTTGGTAGATTATTTTATTTTATTTTTGCTAATTTTTTGTTTAATGGAGTTCTTTACTTTTCTTTGAAAAAAACTTATTTTGTGGAAAGTTTTTTTTAATTAATTTCTGTCCGTTTTATATTGAAAAGTCTTTTCAGGGAAAAAGAAAATAAAACTTTAAATCTTTTCGTTTATTAAGACTTTATAGTTTGGCCTGCAAAATTTGGTGATTGGATGTGTTTTGGAAAATGGTGGGCTTGAGAGGGGCGTTAGTCGCTATCCAATCACTTTGAACTATTACAAAAGGCACTAGCCCTTTCAATTTCCAATTGAATGAGCCCTTTTGAAGTTTCTACGACAACACTTTCAATAAAAACTTTATATGCCCCAGGGCATAACTTATAATCCTTGCCCTGAGGGTTGTGGGGGAGGGGTTGTCATCCTTAAAGACCTAATTTCCAAAACTTTCAACTATGTTGAGTAAAATGGCTATCTAAAAATTAGGATTGAATATGTTTGGGGAAAAGGTGGGCGTGAGAGGGGGGTTAGTTGCCCTCAATTCACTTTTGACTATTGAAAAGGGTACTATCCCTTTGAATTTCAAATCGAATGAGCCCTTTTTCAAGTTTCTACGACAAAGACTTCAATAAAAACCTTATATGCCTCCAGGGCATAACTTATAATCCTAGCCCTGAGGGTCGTGGGGTGTACCATGAGTAATATGTGATATATTTAAAATACAAAAAAAAAAATTCTTTCCTTCTAAGAATAATTCCGACATAATTTAAACTTCCCCTAATTAAGTTTAAATCCCGTTTCAAAAAGACAACTTCTTAATCAGCGAAAGAAAAACTGCAATTTAGTCTCAATCAAACATCAACGCTAATCGGTTTTTGAATTTCGCGAAGATATTTGGCAATAAAAAATCACTAGAAGATACAACGTTCACAGGAAGTTTAAGTTATAAGAGCAGTATGAATCTTTAATCATCAAAAATATTTAAAACAAATTATTGGATGGACATTTAGCATAATGAAGTGAGTTTGCAAACATAATTACATGGTAGCGGGCCCTTCACAAGAGTTGGGCCAATCGTGAAATAGCTCTTAGGGCGCAGAATCAGGACTAGTTTGATATAGTGAAGAAAAGTGTTTTTTGAGGCATTCGTTTGTCAGAACCATTATTGGGCATTCATTTGTCAGAATTATCATTATGCAGTCATTGTAGAGATTTGTTCATTATTATCTCTGCCTCTATTGTAAACACCTAAAATGTAAGTCTCAATAAAACTATTACTTTTCTATTTGTGTTTGTTCTTATTATATGCCTGTATCTCATCACATAGTGAATAACTAGTTCAATTGTACTCCATTGTAACGCTCCCAGGAATCTGATTTCTACATAACATTAGAGGTAATTGACAAGGAGATAACTCGAGGAAGCGAGGTTACACTCCTGGATTGATAGTTGGAGAATTTCTAACCTACTATAGTTACGCATTTTATTTTCTCGCGTTCATCGAGTGGCGCGTAACCCATTCACCTTGCTCCCCATTGTTGTGGCGCAGTCCTCGATGGCACAACTGGCACAATCCTTAGCGTTACAAGTGGAGCGATCGGAAAACTTATAAGGTGCAAGTTCACAGCTTTAAACCTCAACGGCACAGTGGGCGCAACCAATATACAGATTAAACCCCCAAACAATAGCTCTTAAACCCCCAAACATTATATTTGGCGCAGTCGTTAATACCACAAATGGCGCGGTCGTAAAACTTGTGAGGAAAAACATGCGAACTAGTTATACTACAAGCTTCGTAATTTAAATTCATATCATTGGAGAGATACAGACTTATAAGAAATAGTGATTAGGCTTATAACCGCTAAGTTATTATAGGAAAACGCTTTAAAATATCTCATAGGAAATAATAGCCTCCCCCAAAAATAGGTTAAGTGAAAAAAATTATTTTAAGTTAATTCAAACGCAAAAATGTCAGAAGAAATTAAGCGAACTATTAATGGCGCAAAAGTCGGTCGCGAAAAATGTACAAATAGCAAAATCTATTCCGTAATATGATGGACAAACAGATATCGACGAATTTAATATCCAATTGGCCCAGTTTGAAGAATTAACAAAAACAGAGCTAGAAACGTTAGTCGGTATGCTCCTACTTAGATTAAGAGGGCAGACCTTAACCTTCCTAAAGCAAATTGAAAATGCTATAGGGGATGATGACAGCTTGCCGATAAATACAATAGAAAAATTGTTAACGGCATTCAAAGATATATTCATCGAAACTAGTTTCAACAAATAAATTAAAACACGGAATGGTAAGCTTTGACCATACACAGAATATAAGAGAATATCTTCACAATGTACGGATTTCAGTAGAAGCAAAATTCGGAAAAGGTTCAGGAGAACTGTGAGGAAAAAAATCACACTAGAAGCCTTTTTTTTTTTTGCAAGGGCTGTCCCCAAAATTATAAAAATATTGAGACATTGGAAACTCACAGTTAAGGAGGCGGGACGAATGATCGAAATTGATACGATGGTGGCAAATCACAGTAAAACAAAAATAAATAGCCTAGGAGAATCAAACGCAAACCTGACCTTCAAGGGCGATCAAGCTTCTCCTAATTTCTTTTCAAGGGATAATTCCCCAGTGCCACAAAGAAATAAAACGCAAGAACCCGCTAGGCGAAAAACAGTACGTTTTCAGCCCGTCAAACAAATTAAAGTTATGAAAATAACCCTACAATAATAAGATGCTATATTTATAATCATGTTGGGCATATCGCGAGAGAATGTCGTTATGTCCCCAATCGCAAACCAAGGAATGCCGTCGGTAATACACATAATTATGGCAACCATTTGTTCGGAAGAACAAATTTTAGCGCCAGCGGTTGCACTAGAATATAGCCAGGAAAGATTGTGCCAATCAGTACCTCAAAACGCGTACCAACCACATTTGTACAATCCTCCCCCCAATAGACAAATAAATTATCCATTTGAAACCCCAAATACTCGGCAAAGCCAATATAATGCGAGAATGGTATATAGAAATCCCGAAAATTTGCCGACGGGAAATAAAAATTTTTCAAGCTAACGGCATTTGCAGTCAGCACCAGCAGCCGGCACTGACGCAAGAAATCCAAACTACCGTAATAGTACATGGCGAAGGCAGACAAATACAAATCAATTAGATATGCCTATGGAATCTCACATGTCTGAATCTCTATTGCGGACACCGACGTATGAAATAAATCCGCAGGGAAACGTGTCAGGCCCCTCAGAAGAATAAATTGGACCTAGAGGGTGCCTAGAATATTTTATAGGTCCAACCCAATAGTAGTACCGTCTTGTAGTGATAGTAATAATAAGTTACCTATATTTAATGATTTTTGTGTGTGGCAAATTTTACTTTAAGGCTTTAATTGACTCTGGTGCCACGGTTAATATCATAAAACTCATGCGTATTTAATATGTTGCCTCCGCATATTAGGCAACGGAGAGGAATTTTAATAATCCCAAACTTAACTAGCGTAACAGGGCATAAATTGGATGCAAAAGGTACAATTCACCTAGACGTAGAAAAGGATAATAGAATTTTTTTTCCGACAAACTTTATAATATGCGACAATTTCCCGTGTGAAGCCATCATCGGCGCAATTTTTTAAGGTCGAATAAGGTATTCTTAGACATTGCAAAAACGAAAGGCTTTTCTAGCCGGCTAAGTTAGGGAAGGAATTTCTACCTTAAGAAATTGTAACAGAGGTTACGAAGGGAATGTAACAGTAAATAAAATTTCTGGCGTTATAATGTCGCAATCTTTTGAACCTCATGTCTCGCTACAAAGAGGACATGGCATAATCAGAAATTTGTTTAATTATTCTGAGAAACATTGCAGAGATGAAGTAAATTCACATAATAAGTGGATTAAATCTGCAAAAATAAAAATAGGAGATATGCGACGATAAAGGTCGAATCAAATCAAGGAAATAGTGGAATTATGGAAAAAAAGTAGGGAACCCCAATGCGGTTCAGGCGCAACCAATTTCATTGGCGGATAGCGCCAGTCTAAATTTAATAGACAATGAAAATAAAGAAAAATATTATGGATTCGCAATACGTAAAACAAAAGTCCCTCCCAAAACGATGCAAAGAATTCAAATATCACAGATGATTGAACCATGGATAGCAAATCCGAATATGGCTCGCGATCCACCCGTCAAATGAAATTCCTGAAAATATGTTATGCGAAGAACAGAGATTATATCTTACGACAAAGGAGAAGGTTTTATTTTTGTTCAATGGAATTCCTGAAAATCTGCTATGCGAGGAACAGATTATATCTTACGACAAAGGAGAAGGTTTTATTTGGGTAACAAATAACCACGAAAATGATACAATTTACAATAAAAAAGGGAACATGTTTAGTTTCAAATCAAAGTTATCTCGGAGAATGATTTAGATAGATGGAAAATTCCAAAAGAAACCTAGTTAATGGCATTTAAAAACCTCAATTAACAAATAGCCTCTAACTAAATCACAATTCTTAAACAAATTTAATATGGATCATATTATGGACTTAGAAACTTAGAAAAATTATGAAAATTATTATGGAATTTCAAAGACGAATTTTCCACGTCTGAAGATGACATCGGACTGATACCGTTTTATGAACATTTAATTCTAACGAGCGGTAATCCTGTCGCGAAACAGCCATATCGTGTCCCGTATAAGCACAAAGAGTGGTTAAAAAATAAAAAAATTCATGAATTAGAAAAAAATGAAATTATACGCCCAGTATAAGTCCGTATTCTGCACCAGTGATCTTGGTACCCAAAAAGAATGGTGATCTAAGACATGTAGTAGATTATAGAACCCTTAACAAACAAGTAGTTAGTGATAAATTTCCTTTACAAAGAATAGATGAAATCCTTGACTCTATCTCGAGCAAAAAACAAAATTTTTACTTCTTTCGATCTTACCCAAGGCTACCACCAAGTGAAAATAGCCGAAAAAGATATCTATAAAACTGCGTTTTCTACAACTGAATGCAATCTTATGAATACTTAAGAATACCTTTTGGACTTAAGACAAGTTCAAGCGCGCTATGTAGACCCTTATTAAACCTATTAAGAGGATTAAAGAATATCATTCATTTTGTTGATGATGTCATTTGCGTAGGAGAAAACGCTGAACAGCACTTTGCAACATTAGCTAATGTTTTCAAGAATTCAGAGAGGGCAATTTAAAATGCCGGCCTGAAAAAAGTAAATTTATTTCAACCTAAAATTAAATTTTTAGGAGTAGTGGTGACGCAAGGAGAGATATCCCCAGACCCAGACAAAATAAAATGTGTTGAAAACCTCAAAAACACCCCTAGGAACTATGAAAGAATTAAGAGGAATTCTAGGTCTTACTGGTTACTTCAGAAAATTTCTTGCGCAATTACGCCCAAATTGCGAAACCCCTCACGGAATTAACTAAAGGGAACTCCCAAAATGTTACCTGGTCCCAGGAAGCTCAAACTTCCCTAGACTGTCTCAAAAAGGCATTCACTTTGGAACCAATATTATCGCTGCCTGATTTTGAAAACGGACAATTCGTGGTCACAACCGATGCAAGTTCGAAAGGCATTGGCGCTATTCTTTCGCAAATAATCCCGGTAGAAAACCCTAATCCTCTAGAGGGAACGCCTAAAACAAAATATAATAAAAAAAGTTATATGCTATTCGAGTAGAACTTTGTCAAAAGGCGAAAGTAGTTATTCCGCCACCAACTTAGAATTATTATCTATAATCTACCACTTGGACAAATTTAGACACTATTTAATTGGTAGAAAATTTATATTACGTTCAGACCATAAAAGCCTGCAGTAACTGCACACTTTTAAAACCCCACGGGAATTCTAGCTAGATGGATTATGAAAATCCAAGATCTAGATTATGAATTTGAATATTTAAAAGGTAAACAAAATGCAGCTTGAGACTTTTTGAGTAGATTCCCAGAAAATATTGCCGTCGGAAGCCAAGGAGAACAAAATTAACGCTATCAATACTAAGAGTAAACATAATGTAAGAAAAACCAAGTCACAGACAAAGCAAAAGAAAATAAGAATAACCATTGTCCTTGTCCTTAGAAAATATAAAAAGAAATAAAAAAAAGGACAAAATGTGTTTAGCACTTATTAATTATTTTGTGAATGATGATGCATTGTCAGATAAATTCAAAACTCTTAGTAAAGAAATAGATAATTTTTACTATGATCGTGATGAAGAATTACTATGCAGAATCGTGACTGCTGAGGCAAATAGAAACCAAACCTCAATAATACCTGTATTACCCCAAAACTTAATAATACCTTCATTCGAATATTTTCATTCAGATATTGGTGGACATTTAGGAATAACGAAAACTTTTCATAAATTAAAACAATATTTTTACGTGCCGTCGGCAGTAACAAAACTTAAAGAATTTGTGAGTACATGCGAAGCGTGTAACTTAAGAAAAAAACCCCAAGCCTATCCTAACCTTCCAATGAGAAGAGTCCCGGTAGCGAGATTCCCCTTCGATATTGTCTTATTTGATTTATATGAACTAGTGGAGGCTTACCTGTTTCAAACAGAGGCCATACTTGTATTCTTTCAGTTATAGATCACTTCCGGGTTTAATTTTTGGCTAAAGTTTAATTTTGCTAAAGCATTAAATAATCAAGGCGCTTACGCCACGAGTAAGGCAATAGCGAAACTATTTTTTAAAAATTTGGCATTCCAAATAAAAAAAAAATATAAAAAAAATTATAAGTGATAACGGAAGCAATTTTGTTTCAAAAATAACAAAAGAAAGATGAGATTTCTTAACATAGAGAAATTGGTGACTTCCCCATATCACCCACACAAGCTAATGGTAAAATAGAAAATAGGCATAAAATATTTTCGAATGTATTAAGCATTTATACAAAAGACAGCAGGAACGATTGGATCAATTCTTACCTTATTGTAACTAACATAATCAATACTGCTTATTCAGAAACAACCAAAAAGACAACCTTTTTATTTACCCTACTATTTGGTCGCGATTTTAGAATCCCGTATGATGAGATTATTGAGTCCCGGCAATATTACAATAACTCGGAGGATTACAAACAAGAATTCATAAATAGGATGAGGAAAACTTATAAAATAGTAAAACAAGAGTTGGAAAGATGTAAAATAAGTCAAGAGCTAAGAAACCTACCCAAAATCAAAAGGGAATATAGATTTTAAGATAGGAGATTGTGTTTATCTAAAAAATCAGGCAAAAGTGGAAGGCAAGAAACTTTCCAATAAATATTCTTGACCGTACAGAATAGTTAGAAAGTACGATAACGATTATACTTTTAAAATGGTGAACCCCGATAGTGGAAGAACTTACAAGGCACATGTTAGCCGAATAAAAAGAGCAAAATTTCCAGAAAGATGGGTATCGCGTCCCTCGTCTACCGATTCGTCAGACGCAGAAAATGAGCCCCATAAATCAAGATTGGCAGAGCTAATGTGGCGATGAAAAAAATTGTATTTGTAGCGATGAAAAAAATTGGCTGGCTATACTAAATGTGGTACTAAATACTGACCGCGTCAAAGGCGATATTATGCCCAAAGGTCGTGAACTTACACCTTGTAATTTCTCCGATAGCGCCGCTTATAGCGCTGAAGATTGTGCTAATAAGGCCACGCCACCCTCAATTATTGAGTGAAAATAAAATGTACAACCATGTAAAAATAACGTGGCCTCTTTTTCTTGAGCTATCTGGAGATTCGATTCCCTGGGGAACGTTACCTTGGAGATTTTGCGAACCATTACCAGTTATTAGGCTAGATCCAGACATATAAAATGAAATAAACACAGATAAAAAAGCAATAGATTTATTGAAACTTACATATTTAGGTGAACAGCAGTGGGTCACTCCAAATGACAAATAACGGTGACCGAGATACAACATGAAAGAATTTAAGACTTCTATCTGAATGGTCCTGATTCTCCTTTACGAAATCCTTCAAAAAGCATTTTTAACCCCACTATCAAACGTAGCGCTTCAGTCCTGCACTGTAAGAACTGGCTCATAATTGGCTCACGTGGCCCCGAGGATGCGAACCCTCGTCCAATAATACGTCTTAAATATTTTTTGATGATTCAAACGTTTACACGGCTCTTATA
The DNA here is from genome assembly GCA_027921565.1 of Artemia sinica. Classification (NCBI taxonomy): domain Eukaryota; kingdom Metazoa; phylum Arthropoda; class Branchiopoda; order Anostraca; family Artemiidae; genus Artemia; species Artemia sinica. The sequence continues at coordinate 335,927 of JAPEVW010000142.1, read as the reverse complement.
GTTTAAACTTCCTCAGAAATATTGTGCGTAGCATTTTTTTGTTACTAAATTATCTTAGCAAAATTCAAACCGACTAGCGTCGTTGTTTGACTGAAGCTAGAATGCAATTTCTCTTTTTGCTGATTAAGAATTTAGACTCTTGGAAGCGGTATTTGAACTCAATAAGGGGACGTTTTAATTTCTTTCCGAATCATCTTTAGAAGGAAAGAATCTTGCATTTTAAAATATATCGCATTCTGCTCACAGTACATATTACCCGACCCATTAATTAATGACGCCCCGTCATTAGTAATTGCTTGCCTTTGGGCTTTTAAAATGTTCGCCATTTATGAACTTTTTCTTCTACATAATTATTTTATATATTTAAGTTATGGCTTAATCAGGGGTGCTAAAAATTTTCTCTAATTTTCTCTATTACTTTTCTTATTTTATTCTACATCCCTATCTAAAATTCATCTACCGGACTAAGATTATTCATGGTTCTAGGCTAGCTACTGTACTAAAGATTTTTTTTTCTACATCTAACACTGATTACTTTTACATTTCCAACAAGGTTGGGGCTATTTCTAATACCTTTACATAAGTTTTTTTGAATTCACTTTTTTTCAAGTTTTTTTTTATTTTGCTGTCTATATGGCATACTACATTCTATCTACGCTACATTAAATGAATAACACATGATAATCTACACTACACCTAATTCTACTTGGACAATCTAGCGGTACATACATGAATGATTTATAACAAGCAATATTGGGTTTACCATATTCACTGGTAACATTAAAACACTTTCACTATTTGGGATTTTTGAGTTATCAAAGTTATTAAGAAGTAACATATGTAAATTCACATCTATCTCATTACCTTCGAGTCCTTAGTGTACTCAATCCTCCTGTTGTAAATTATTGTCCTTCGCTCTTTTCGTCTTGGCAAAATTCTTTAAAGCACTTACGTTTATGGTTTCTTCATGGGACAGTTCAAGCACGATCGTGTTCACACGATGAGCATTCTCTAATTGTCAACTAGGAAATGATGCTTCCAACTACAGGTGTTGGCATATGCTATCAGGGTTCATTCTCACCTGCTTTTTTTTTAGTTCATAGGGTTGCCTTATCATTAAGGGGTCGAACCCTGGGAGTGCGTTCATTTTCTTCTCAGCATATCATTTTAGGATATTTTGAGGCACATAGAGAATGTATTCTCGCGTAAATTGTTCATTTGTGCCTTTTATAAAATTGTTAGCTCATGGCTTGCGTCGATTAACCTTTGCGGTGATTCCTAGGTTAATCACGGGGGAATTGAAGTTTGGATTTGGAACGGGTTGACATCAAACTATAGTGACTCTTTAAACATATTGTCTTTAACTTCAACTTCAAATATCTTCAAAGTATATCTTCAAATGTCATTTAACTTCAAATATCGTTTAAATATCATTTAACTTCAAATATCATCACAATACAGTCCAAATGATTCTGGGGTCCATAATGATTATCAAGGGCGATATTTCTGTATTTATATCTTGTACTGATCGATGGGGTTCTCAGAATTAAACTTCAAATTGTCTTTAACTTCAACTTCAAATATCTTCAAATATCATTTAACTTCAAATATCATTAAATATCATTTAACTTCAAATATCATCACTATACAGTCAAATGATTCTGGGGTCCATTATGATTATCAAGGGCGATATTTCTGTATTTGTATCTTGTACTCATCAATGGGGTTCTCAAAATTTATGTGATTATATAGTTCGATAATGCGCTGGATACTGAGATTCAAATATAGTGTTACCTGATACGTAATATGGTTCATGGTCGAAGAAAAAACAACGATCAAGGTAACTGTTGTTTTCGTGGACGAAGCTGGGATGAAAATTGCCTGGAGTGTATGGAGAGTACTCTTCGTTGGTTGAGGTATGATGAAAATAGATGCTACTAGGTTGTATCTGCACACTGGGAAAACTCATTGTAATGCTCGATATCCAATGTGTCAATCCGCTTCCTGTAATAAAAAATAACGAGGCAGAATCACACGTTCTTTAAAGTAAATACTTATAGTACAAATAGGTCACGTATTGATCGGGTACATGAATTTTACGCTATGAGACAGAGTTAAATAAATACACTAATATTAGTACAGAAAACTAAATTTTTATCATTTTGGTTATAATAAAACGACATAATTCCCATTGAGAAATTCAATACATAGAAGTTTCTTCTAAGTTGTTATAGCCTAACGACGCTATAAAATATTAATTCTTCAACTTTAAGTGTGGTCTCTTATTATACTTTCTAATATACACTACTACATACACCTTATTTTAACTTCTTTCAACAATTAGTTAATTTTACATTAGATTTAAAATAATCATTTAACAGAGTTTTGATGCTACATGGTTAATTTTGAGGGCTAATTTTACAAAATGTTTCATGCCTGCATTGTTCACACACGTCCGTGCTGTTTAAGAAACTCATGTTGCAGCTTCATAACCACACGGTTGTACGTAAACGGTACTACAATGAGGGAAAAAGACATAACAAGGACGAGTGGAGACCTCTATACCCACTCGTTTTCTAATGTCTTCCCTATTTCTTGGCTTGGACGTCCTCATGGGGCTCCGGGTTTAACCTCTGCATTTCAGCTGTTTCCCCGTGTTCTTCTCTTGGTTTTCGTCTTCTTAGTCTTAGGATTTTTCCGTAATTAAAAGTCGATAGGGTTCTTATGGTCAGGGAGGTTGCGAATACGAAACATACGGCCAATAGTATGTTCCACCAGAAATTGGTCGAGAAGAATCCGTACCTATTATCCACATACGTTAATCTTTGGTCTTCATTTGTAAATAGGGGAATCTGCGAATCTAATGCTTCTCTTATTTTTTTGTAAGCCTTATTGTCCCTTTATTCTTTTCTATTTTTGACCATATCGAGGTTTTTATTTTATTTCCTCGTTTTCTATATTGGGAATAGTGTACGACAGGTTGATCGCCTTGAAGTTAGTTATTTTGGGACTTATTATCTTTGTGCACGTGGTAATTAACGGCGTTCGGACGGTTGACTCTTTAGTTACGAGTCGACACCCTTGTTTTATGGTTATCGTACCCACATTTTGTAATAGTAATTCTGTTTTGTAACTTGGGTCTATTCTTTCTGTATTATTGTAACAAGACAAAGTTGCAACAGTTTCTCTTGGAACAGAGAACAACCAAAGGTCATTTCTAAGGTGTATGAATATTTCTCGCTTAGTACTTCCTATCATGGCTTCGCATGAATTCGGTGTTTCTTTCTGTTGTGTGTCTTTCCAAAATATATCTAACACATACAGGATCCAGACTTGACATTATAAATAGGTAACGTAAGTTGGCATACTAAGTTTTTGAATAGTGCGCACTCTTTTAAGTCTTGTGGATTGGCTAGGGCATATTTTCGTCTATCTTGATCAACAAGCAAATACTCTGCTTCAGGCGTGATAGTCATAAATGAATTCGTCTTCTTTATGTTAGCCGGGAAGGTCGAGATTTTGTACAGGTCGTAAACGGATTGTTGATTTATCAATGGAATTGTTACTACTACGAATAGCTGTTCGTTTATTTCCGTGACGTGGACCTTTAATTTAGTATAGTAATGGAATAAATTTGATACTTCTGGCTCTACGGGCAAATGTAAACCAAACGTTAGGTGCGTTTTTATTTTGTCTAACATATTTTTTCTAGGCTAGAAGGATCTACTAGGTCGTAGGACAAAGTTCCTCCCGTGAGGGCAAATAGGTGCGAACTCGAACTTGCTGACATCTGTCGCCAAATTTAGTAGTGACATGGTAATTGTATCGAGTGAAACCATGGTTAAGCTCGCGTCTATTACCACGCGGTCCACTTCATTCCTTAAATAATTCATTACGTTTATGGTTTTTGAGATTCTCTTAGACACCATATCAATTTTATCTCTCTGGTAATTTGCTACACTGGCTTGTATCTCCTGCACGTGTAATGTTACATTCATGGCATAATTCAACTTTCTTACACTTTCCCTCAGGCTGTTTGGGTCTTCCTCTGTTTGTTAAACCGAAAAGGCGGGAGGCGAGTCCTCCGATGATGGGAATTAGGCCTGTAGACCTTCGGTATTTATTTCTTCGAAAGAATACTTCGAAAATCTTCGTGGGTACTTTAGTTTTAATTTTTGTATTTCCGTGTTGAATAATTCCAATAGGCTTGTAATCTTTGTCTGTATAGTATTAAGTAGGCTTGATGAGTTGAAATTTTTTAGGCACTTTTCTCATTTAGATTGGGTAATGGTTGTTCGTCTTTCATTGCGTAATTTCCATCGTAAGGTTTTCCTTTCCCTGTAGTCAGTAATTTATTGTTTTGTTTCGCAACGTCTTTCGCTAAGTATTCCATATTATCCGCCAGTCTTTTTCCCTTTGTCTTCCTCAGTGCTTGTGGTCCAAGTGCCATGTCAATTCCTGTCCTTTTCTCATCAAGGTCATCTATTACGAATTTTGATTTTTGTTTGGGTACAAACTGAAGTTGGAAACTCTTTATTATCTTTATTATGCATTATTTTACTGGCCCTGTAGTCCTTTGTTCGATCTAAGGTATAGAAATATCGATTCCTTGAGTTCATTCGTGTTTTTTTTCAAGTCTTGTTACTTGTTGGAACAAGGTCTCGAAAGGTTTGGGGTCCAATTTCATAAAGATTTTCCATGCGTCATGGCTAACTAGCAATGAATTTTCATGCTTGAATATTACTCCATGTTTTACAATATCTTGGGCCACTGCGTGAACAACGAGGATTAGGAGGATATTCTTAGGCCTCATCTTATTGTTTGTTTCTAGAATTAATTTATCATTAATTGTACCCCTTTTTTTTTTTTGCAAAATTCTTTTGTTTACTGCTTTGTTATTATTATATTTTTTTTTCAAAGGCACTTTAATTTTTTACTTTTTTACTTAGGTTATTTTTTATTATATAATCATTTTGTGGTATTGGCAAAAAAAAAAAACTGATTTGTAGGCGTAAAACAGAATAAATATTTTAGGATTAGATAGGTTAGGAAAGTAAAGTTAGGACTTCCGAACTTTATTCTGGTCGTGATATACCTCTATGACTGGTTGAGATATAACTTTAAAGTGTATTTAATAATCGTTATACAATTTAATTTTACATTATATTTCTCGAGTAAGAAACACCACATGAATAAGCAAGCGTGCAGCACGTAATTACACTGGTATCCTATTTTATGTGTAGGCCTAAAATAATTATGATCTGCACTAAGACAAAATATTTTCATATAATTAGACGCTTCTGTACTGGTAATTTCTTGTTTTGGATAATATCCATCTTGGTTAGGACATGGGTCAATTTTTTCATAGAAAATCCGAGGGCGAACACGCCCACGACAACAAATTAAAAGCTTCATGGGCTTTGAGTTCCTCCCCAGGCTTCCCACAAAACGTGGTCCAACACCACTTGTCGTTTTCAGTCGACCACGAGCTTCCTACCTTTGGGCCTTTTTTTCTCTGATCACCAATGTTTTGACATCAGTCGTATTATTTTTTTTTCATTAATATTGACTTGGTTAACTTTACTTGCACACTCTTAAATTTATTATGGTGTTAAATTTATTATATTTGAAATTTGTCTTTACATTAATTAGGGATATTTCCATCTGTCAGGTTTTTTTAACCGTTCTGCCCTGACTGTGTCGTTATTTTTCTCCTCTGTTTCTTGCGTTTTTTTTTTCGGTTTTTTCTAGCGAAATAAGGTCTAACTTTTTGTATTGTTTTTTTTTCAAAAATTCTTGCCCTTTTAATTTCGTTTGTTTCCCTGTGCGACTACTGAGGTCGGTCTTGATTTTCCTACTTGTTTAGCTACTATATGGTCTGATTGCGCCGTCAGACTCTTCAGAACTAGTTTCCGACGAATCCGGATTGGAACTTTTAGAAGTGGCACTTTTTTTGAGGTATCACCTTTCCTTCCTTCGTAAATTTCTACTCCTCTGGAAGTAGAAGGTTTATTCTCTAAGTCCTCGCCTTGAGTTCTCGACTCGGGGGATTTGAAAGATTCTTGAGAGCTTTGGGAGGAATCAAGAGTTTTTGCGGGGTTCCTCCACTGTTTGAATGTCATGTCCTCAGGGGAATGGGGCATTTTTTTTTTTTGCACTAGGGTTTCCCTCCATGAAGTCCACTGCTTAGGTTTGACCTTGGATACAGTTATATCATGATATTGACCTTGCTGGTCATCCTTGGAGTTTTATTCTCGGGCAATGTACTTTGACTCGTTTTTATGGGAAAATTTATTAAATCCATAGCTTCTCGCAGGTTTGTTTAAGTTAAATCTTTGGGGGGAGTTTTCTTTACCGTAATACCGGGGTTTTCTACAGCTCTGTTTAATTCTTCCTGTAAAGACAGGGACCCTTCTATTGGTGTTGCAGGGGAAACCATATCGTCTGGAAATCTTTTGGGGGGACATGGGGTCGAAATTCTATCGGGGAAAAATTGGTTTTTTGGAGATATTGTATAGTCTAAATCTCCTGCGCTCGCCGATGAATAACTTATTGGATCTTTTGGTGTTTTTATTTCAGGAAAAAATCCTGGTATTAGGGATTTTTCTTAGGAATAACTAGATTTTTCATAGCTAAAAATTCTTCAAAATTTTCCTCATCACTGTCATTCTCGAAATAGTCTTGCTTGAAATTAAAGGGTTTTAGCTCTGCCAATCTTTATCTAGGGGAATCATTTTCTGCATCTGACGAATCAGTGGAGGAGGGATGGTATACCCATCTCTCTGGAAATTTGGCTCTTTTTATTCGGCTAACATGCGCCTTGTAAGTTCTTCCACTATCGGGGTTTTCCATTTTAAAGTATATTCGTTATCGTACTTTTTGACTATTCTGTATGGTCCAGAATATTTGTTGGAAAGTTTTTTGCCTTCCGTTTTGCTTCGTTTCTTTAGGTAGACGCAGTCTCCTACTTTGAAATCTATGCTCCCTTGACTTTGGGTTGGTTTTCTTAGCTCTTGGTTTATTTTACATTTTTCCAACTCTTGCTAGCTATTTTATAAGTTTTCCTCATCCTATTTATGAATTCTTGTTTGTATTCTTCCGAGGTATTATAATACTGCCGGCGATTCAATAATCTCATCATACGGGATTTTAAAATCACGACCAAAAAGTAAATAAAATGGATTGTCTTTGGTTGTTTCTGAATAAGCAGTGTTTATTACGTTAGTTAAATAAGGTAAGAATTGATCCCAGTCGTTCCTATTGTCTTTTGTATAAAAATACTTAGTACGTTCGAAAATATTTTTAATGCCTATTTTCTTTTTACCATTAGCTTGCGGGTGGTTACGGAGCTGTCACCATATTTCTCTATATTAAGAAAACTCATTAAATCTTTTTGTACTTTTGAAACAAAATTACCTCCGTTGTCACTCAAAATTTTATTCGAATGCCAAATTTTAAAAATAATTTCGCCAAAGCCATACTAGTGGCGTAAGCACCTTGATTTTTTAAAGCTTTTGCAAAAGTAAATCCGGAAAAAGGGTCTATATACTGAAAGAATACAAGTATGGCCTCTGCTAGAAACAGGCAAGCCTCCGCTCGTTCCGTATAAGTCAAATGAGATAATATCGAATGGTACTTTGCTACCGGGACCCTTCCCATGGAGGATTAGGATAAGCTGGGGGGATTTTCTTAAGTTACACGCTTGGCATGTACTTAACGAATTCTTTAAGTTTTGTCATTGCGGACGGCATGTAAAAAAAATATTGTTTTAATTTATGGAACGTTTTCGTTACCCCTAAATGTCCACCTGTACCTGAATGAAAATATTCAAATGCAGGCACTATTTAAGTTTTGTGGTAATACAGGTATTATTAAGGTTTGGTTTCTATTTGTCTCAGCCAGGCTCACAATTCTACACAGTATTTCTTCATCTAGATCATAGTAAAAATTATCTATCTCTTTTCTAAGAGTTTTGAATTTATCCGGTAACGCATCGTCATTCACAAAATAATTAATGAGCGCCGAACACATATCGTCCTTTTTTGCTTTCTTTTTATATTTTCTAACGACAAGGGACAACAGTTAACCTTATTTTCCTTTACTGTGTCTTTTGACTTTGTTTTTCTTACATTTGTGTTTGCGCTCATAGAAATCGATAGCGTTAACTTCATTTTCTTCAGCTTCCGACGGAATATTTTCTGGGTATCTACTTAAAAAGTCACAAGCTGCGTTTTTGTTACCTTTTAAATGTTCAAATTCGTAATCTAGGTCTTGGATTTTCATAATCCATCTAACTAGGATTCCCTTGGGGTTTTTAAATGTGCGCAGGTACTGCAAGCTTTTATGGTCTGATCGTAGTATAAAAAATTTTCTACCAATTAATAGGTTCTAAATTTGTCCAAGTGGTGGATTATAGATAATAATTCTAAGTTTTTTGTGGCGGGAATAACTACTTTCGCCTTTTGATAAGGTTCTACTCGAATAGCATATAACTTTTTCTATTTTTTTTTTGTTTTTAGAAGGTCCTTGCAAAGGATCAGGGTTTCCTATGGGAATTATTTGCGAAAGAATAGCCCAATGCCTTTTTTTTTGAACTAGCATCGGTTGTAACCACAAATTCTCCGTTTTCGATATCAGGAAGTGATAAAATTCGTTCAGAAAGGTGAGCGCCTTTTTTGAGACGGTCTAGGGAAGTTTGAGCTTCCTGGGAAAAGGTTAACATTTTGGGAGTTCCCTTTAGTTAATTCCGTGAGGGGTTTTGCAATTTGGGCGTAATTGCACAAGAACTTTCTAAAGTAGCCAGTAAGACCTAAATTCCCTTAATTCTTTCATAGTTCTAGGGGGTTGAGGTTTTCAACACATTTTTATTTTATCAGGGTCTGGGGATATCTCTCCTTGTGTTACTACTACTCCTAAAAATTTAGTTTTAGGTTGAAATAAATTTACTTTCTCTTCTTAGGCCGACCATTTTAAATTGCATTGTCTGAACTTCTTCTCGAAACACCTTATCTAACGTTGCTAAGCGTTGTTCAGTGTTTTCTCCCACGCATATAACATCATCAACAAAATGAATTATATTCTTTAATCTTCTAACAGGTGCAATAGGGTCTACATAGCGCGCTTGAACTTGTTTTCAGTCCAAATGGTACCCTTAAGTATTCATATGAGCCACATTCAGATGCTGGAAAATTGCAGTTTTGAACAAAACATCTTTTTCGGCTATTTTCACTTGGTGGTAGCCTTGGGTAAGGTCCAAAGAAGTTAAAAATTTGTTTTTTGCTTGAAATTGAGTCAAGATTTTCATCCATTCTAGGTAGAGGAAATTTATCGCTAAACTACTTGTTTATTAAGGGCTCTATAATCTACTATGTGTCTAAGATCTCCATTCTTTTTTGGTACTAAGATCACTGGTGCACTATACGGACTTATACTTGGGCGTATAATTTCATTTTTTTTTACTAATTTATGGATTTTATGTTTAACCATTCTTTGTGCTTATATGGCACACGATATGGCTGTTTCGCTACAGGATTACCGGTCGTTAAAATTGAGTGTTCATAAAATGGTATCAGCCCGATGTAATCTTCAGATGCAGAGAATACATCCTTAAAATTCCATAATAATTCGCATAATTTGTTCTTGAGTTCCTTGTCAGTAATATGATCCATATTAAATTTGTTTAAAAATTGCGATTTAGTTAAAGGATATTTGTTATTGAAGTTCCTAATGCCGTTAACTAGAATTCTTTAGAATTTTCCCATGTATTTAAATCATTCTCCGTTAAAAGCTGGATTTGAACTAAACACACGTCCCCTTTTTATTTGTAATTGTATCATTTTCGTGATTATTAGTTACCCAAAATAAAACCTTCTCCTTTGTCATAAGATATAATCTGTTCCTCGCATAAACAAATTTTCGGGTATTTCAGATGGGGTCGCAAACCATATTTCGGATTTGCTAACCACTGGCTCATCATCATCTGTGATATTTGAATTTTTTGCATCGCTTTGGGAGGGACTTTGTTTTCCTTATCGCGAATCCGTAATATTTCTCTTTATTTTCATTGTTTATTAGATTCATACTGGCGCTATGCCGCGCCATTGCGGCATCTTGTGGCGTGCACGTTGGGTTTTACTATGTTTTTCCATAATTCCACTATTTTCTTGATTTCGTTTGACCTGTACTGTCGCATATCTCGTATTTTTATTTTCGCAGATTCAATACCCTTATTTTTTAAATTTACTTCATCTTCTGCAATGTCTACTCAGGGTAATTGGACAAATTTCCAATTATGCCATGTCTTTGCGAGACATGAGGTTCAAAATACTGCGACATTATACCACCAGAAATTTTGTTTACTGTTACGTTTGTCTTCGTAACCTCTGTTACAATTTCTTAAGGTAGAAATTTCTTCCCCTACCTTAGCTGGGTAGACAAGCTTCTCATTAGCCACGTCTAATAGTATTCTATTAGACCTTAGAAAATTTGCGCCTATAATAGCCTCATATGGAAAGTTATCGCATATTATAAAATTTGTCATAAAGGTCCAATTGTCTCTTTTACGCTTAGGCAAATTGAACCTTTTGCGTCCAATTTATGGCCTGTCACACTATTTAAATTGGGATTATTAGGGTTCCTCTGTCGCCTGATATGCAGAGGCAACATATTAAATACGCAAGAGTTTATGATACTAATCGTTGCACCGGAGTCAATCAAAGCTTTAAAATAAACATTTTCTACACAAAATCATTAAATATAGGTAACTTGTTATTAATATCACTACAAGACGGCACTAATATTGTCTTGGACCTATTAAATATTCCGGCCACCCTCTGGGTCCAATTTATATTTCTGAGGGGCCTGAAATGTTTCCCTGAGGATTTATTTCATGTGTCGGTGCCTGTAATAGATATCAGACGAATGAGTTTCCGTAGGCATATCTAATTGATTTACGTCTGTCTGTCTTCGCAATGTACTATTATGGTAACGTGGATGTCTCGTGTCAGTGCCGCTTGCTGGCTGCCAATGCCGTTGGCTTGGCCAAAATTTTCATTTCCATCGGCAAATTTTCGTAATTTCTATATTGCATTTTCGCATTATATTGGCTTTGGCGAGTATTTGGGTTTTCAAATCGGTAATTAATTGTCTGTTGGGGGGGGAGGGTTATACAAATTTTGTTGGTACGTGTTGTAAGGTACTGATTGGCGCAATCCCCCCTGGCTGTAGCCTTTTGCACGACCGGTGCTAAAAATTTGTTCTTCCGAACAAATGGTTGCCTTAATTTTGCGTATTACGACAGCAATTCCTGGCATGCGATTGGGGACATAACGGCACTCTCGCGATATGGCCAACACGATTACAATTATAGCACCTTATTATTGTAGGGTTATTTCGTAATTGGATTGTTTGATAGGCTGAAAACGTACTGTTTTCTGCCTAGCGAGTTCTTGCGGTTTATTTCTTTGTGGTATTGGGGAGTTATCCCTTGAAAAGAAATTGGGGGATGCCTGATCGCCCTTGAAGTTTATGTTCGCATTTGAATCGCCAAGGCTATTTATTTTTGCTTTACTATGATTTGCGACCATCGTATCGACTTCGATCAATCGCTCTACCTTCCTGAACTGCGAGATCAGCGTCTGAATATTTTTGGATATTACCACTCTATATAGTTTTGGGGGTAGCCCTTGCAAAAAGGTATTTAGTATGACTTTTTCATACAGTTGCCCCGAACCCCTTCCGTATTTTGCCTCTACAGAAATGCGTATATTATCAAGGTATTCTCTTATATTTTGTGAAAAGTCAAAGTGCACTGTTCCGTGTTTTAATTTATTTATGGAACTGGTTTCTATAAACCTATCTTTAAATGCTTTTAACAATTTATCAACCGTATTTATTGGCAAGTTGGCGTTATTGCCTATGGTATGTTCAATCTGTTTTAGAAAGGTTAAGGCCTGGCCCTTTTGAACCGTAGTAGGAGCATGTCTTTTATAACGCTCCTAGGTCTGTTTTTGTTAGTTGTACAAACTGGGCCAATTGGATATTGAATTCGTCAATTTCTGATTGACCATTGTACTCCGGGATAGACTTCGCTACTTCTATATTTTTCGCGACTAACTTTTGCAACTATTAATAAGTCATTAAGGTCGTCCGCCATTTTTTGGAATCAATTCAAGATAAAAAATTTTTTCACTTAACCTATCTGGGGGGAGGCTATTATCTCCTATGAGATGTCCAAAGGGTTTCCCTGTAGTAGCTTAGCGGCAATAGGCCTAATCACTTTACTTATATGTCTGTATCTTTCTAATAATTGAATTCAAATTATAAGGTTTATAGCGTAATTAGTCCGCAAGTATTCCTCCAATTTCGACCTTGATATTTGTAGCGATGAAAAAAATTGTATTTGTAGCGATGAAAAAAATTGGCTGGCTATACTAAATGTGGTACTAAATACTGACCGCGTCAAAGGCGATATTATGCCCAAAGGTCGTGAACTTACACCTTGTAATTTCTCCGATAGTGCCGCTTATAGCGCTGAAGATTGTGCTAACAAGGCCTGCACCACCCTCAATTATTGAGTGAAAATAAAATGTACAGCCATGTAAACGTGACCTCTTTTTCTTCAGCTATCAGGAGATCTGATTCCCTGGGAACGTTACCTTGGAGATTTTGCGAACTAATTACCTGTTATTAGGCTAGATCCAGACATATAAAATGAAATAAACACAGATAAAAAAGCAATAGATTTATTGAAACTTACATATTTAGGTGAACAGCAGTGGATCACTCCAAATGACAATAACGGTGACCGAGATACAACATGAAAGAATTTAAGACTTCTATCTGAATGGTCCTGATTCTCCTTTACGAATCTTCAAAAAGCATTTTTACCCCACTAACAAACGTAGCTTTTCAGTCCTGCGCTGTAAGAACTGGCTCATAATTGGCTCCACGTGGCCCCGAGGATGCGAACCCTCGTCCAATAATACGTCTTAAATATTTTTTTGATGATTCAAACGTTCACACGGCTCTTCTAGTTTAAACTTCCTCAGAAATATTGTGCGTAGCATTTTTTTGTTACTAATTATCTTAGCGAAATTCAAAACCGACTAGCGTCGTTGTTTGACTGAAGCTAGAATGCAATTTTCTCTTTTTGCTGATTAAGAATTTAGACTCTTGGAAGCGGTATTTAAACTCAATTAGGGGACGTTTTAATTTTCTGTCCGAATCATCTTTAGAAGGAAAGAATCTTGTATTTTAAATATATCGCATTTTGCTCACGGTACACTAAAACCCTTTAATTTCAAGCAAGACTATTTCGAGAATGATAGTGACGATGAAAACTTTGAAGAATTTTTAGCTATGAAAAATCTAGTTATTCTTAAAAGAAAATCCCTAATACCAGTGAGAATAAAAAACGCCAAAAAGCCCAAAAATTTCATCATCGGAGAGCGCAGGAGAATTAGATTATACAATATCTCCGAAAAACCAACTTTTTCCTGATAGAATTTCGACTCCCTGTCCCCCCAAAGGATTTCCAGATGATGTGTTTCCCCAGCAACCCCCAATATAGAGACCCCTGTCGCTACAGGAGGAATTGAACAGAGCTGTAGAAACTCCGGGTATTACGTAAAGAAAACTCCTCCCAAAGATTCAATTATAACAAATCTGCGAGAAGCTATGGATTTAATAAATTTCCCCATAAAAACGAGGCAAAGCACATTGCCTTGGAATCAAACTCCCAAGGATGACCAGCAAGGACAATATCATGATATAAACTGTGTCCAAGGTCAAGCCTAAACAATGGACTTCATGGAGGGAACACTAGTGCAAAAATGCCCATCCCCCTGAAGACATGGCATTTAAACAATGGCGGAACCCCGCAAAAAAATTTTGATTCCTATCAGAGTTCTCAAGAGTCTTTCAAATCTCCCGAGTTGAAAACTCAAAGCGAGGACTTAGATAATAAACCCTCTACTTCCAGAGGAGTATAAATTTACGAAGGAAGGGCAGGTGATACCTCAAAAACGCGAAGTGTCACTTCTAAAATTCTAATGCAGAATCATCGGAAACCAGTTCCGAAGAGTCTGACGGCGAATCAGACCATATGGTAGTTAAAGAAATAGGGAAAGCAAAACCGACTTCAGCAGCACGCATGCGAAAGAAACAAAATTAAAAGGGCAAGAATTTTTGAAAAAACAATACAAAAAGTTTGATCTTATTTCGCTAGCAAAACCTAAAAAAGAAAAAACCGCAAGAAACAGAAGAAAAAGTAAATCGACACAGTCAGGTAGAACGGCTAAGAAACCGGAGAATTGAAATACCCTTAAAAATACAGAAAAAAATATTTTAATAGTTTGGTGTCATAAAGAAACAATAATTTAAAACTCTTTGTCTAGGAATAAAAATGGTATAGCTGTAAAAATACTAAGGAAAAATTGTGTCCAATATATTTCAGTATATGTGTAGTATATCAAAACTAAATTATCGTGCTGAAGGCACATGGCAAATAGTCTTACAAAAAAAAATACTGCTGAAAACAAAAAAACTATTAGTATAAATATACGTAATTATAAACTGATCATTTCAGATCGTGACAACAGAATCAAGTCCTAATCGAAAGGCGATAATCGATTGTTTTTTGGCGAAAAAATTTGAAAAATTGAAAAAGACGTGGGTATCAGATCAGATAAGAATTTGAGGTTTTCTGGCATAACCAGCAACACTTTAAGCCTCCTGAAGTACTGGTTCTACCTGCCTACCAGTGGGTAAAGGCAGGCACACATAGCAGCCCCCCCCCTGGGGTGTAAGAGGGGACTCATCAGGTGAGACCTATACCAATTTTAACTTGTAATTTGACTACTGTAACCAATCCTTGGGTTTATGCCACTGCTACTGTTGATGCTTGATGTTTTTTGCTGATTGCTTTCTATTCTTCAAATTTCACAATCCCCTGCTTTGGTATTTGAAATTTGTTGCTTCATTGTGGACTACATCCTGCCTTATACCCAAACTGTCTTATACCACTGCTTATTTTGGTCCTGTTTTGTTGTTTACTTCAGATAAGAAATGAAAAGTCAACTCAAGCCACCTCGTGAACTAAGGTCTGACAGCTCAATCCAATTCTCTGGATCAGAATCTGTTTCAGAGCAGCTACTCATGCTCACTAACCACATAAATAGCATAAAAATCAAACATAAAATGCTAGCAGATTCACTACAATCTGACAATCTTAAATCTTCAGTGAAAGGGTTACTTGATGACCTTATATTGGCTAAGATCTCTTCCCAGGTAGATGAGGCAGTGGTTAAAATGAAAGAGGAACAGACATTCATGCAGCATAATGTCACTATCTCTTCAGATAAGCTGGATGCAATCAAGCAGGAGGTGTATGCTGGCCTCAACCTAGATCTTAGTAATTTAGTGGATAAAACTCTTGAAAGCTATAACAGACGCATATTTTCTGTTGAATCTTCATTGGCTACTTTAGAGTCATCCATGATAGACCTTAAAAACTCTTTCCAGCCTATCCAGTCTAACCTGGCAAGATTAAATGACCGTTTTGAACAGCAGGCTTTGAGTAACCAAATTATTGTCTTTGGGTGAAAGAGGAGACCTCCATTGAAAACACTGAAAGTCAATTCCTGTCACTATGTGCTGGGAAATTTCCTGGCATACAATTATTCAGTCTGATGTTGTATCAGCCAAAAGAATTGGCAAACCATCTGCAAAACCCAGACCCATAGTTGTTGAATTTTGCAACTTACGAGTTCGTCAACTGCTTCTCAGACAAAAGAAGGATTTGAAAGGATCAGGGATTCTATTTCTGAGACACTTACAAAACCACGCTTACAACTTCTTTCATATGCCAAGTCAAAGCTTGGCTTACGTAATGTTTTGGTCCAGTAAAGGTGATATCCTGTATAAAACCCAATCTGGAAGAGTGGTTAAGTTTAATAATCAGAGTGAAATTGATTTATGTGCTGCAAATGCAGATAAATTAAAGTGATGGATTTAGATTTATTTTCTTATAATATATTGCATTGTTTCTGTAGGGATTTACTTGCTGTTCTTAAAATATTCCTCTATTATTCTTTACTGTCCTCACATAATTTAGACTGGTACCATATTACACTTTGTGCCAATAGTTTGGACGATATGTCCCTTCCCACTAATATTTCTTTATGTTTGTTTGTGATTCTGTCACCTTCACGTTGTCTGATTTACATTATATTCTTGTTGTGTCATTATACTTGTAACCCCATAATGTCAAACTGGTCACACATTATAGTTTGTGCTAATACTTATAATAATATGTGCCTTCCCACTGATTTTTTCTTTATGTTTGTTTATGATCCTTTCACCATCATGTAGCTTGGCTTCTATAATGTTTTTGTCATGTCAGCACATTTGCAGCTCATATAATTTTCACTGGTCCTATATTGCATTTTGGGCAAATATTATGAATCATATATGTTACCCCACTGTTATTTATTTATTTTTTTTATGTTTGTTTGTGATCCCATCACCTTTATGCAGGCTGATTTCTTTCATATTTTTGTCATTTCAGCATAATTGCAGCTCATATAATTTTGACTGGTTCCACATTATACTTGGGGCCAATATTTTGATGAATATGTGCCATGCCACTATTATTCCCTTATCTGGGTTAGTGATCCTATCACCTTCCCGTAACCTGAATTCTATCATATTTTTTTCATGTCAGCACACATGCAACTTGCATAATTTTGACTGGTCCCATATTATATTTTTGGTCATTATTTTGAATAATATATGCCATCTCATTGATATTTCTTTATCTTATTTTTTGATGCTATCACCTTTGTGTACCCTGAATTCAATCAAATTTTTGTCATGTCAGTATATATGCAGCTCTCATAATTTTTTACTACCCATAGTATACTCTGGGCTAATATTTGGAATAATATGTGTCATTCCATTGATATTCATTTATATTTGTTTGTGATCCTATCACCTTCAGGTAGGCTGACTACTATTATATTTTTTTTTTCTCTCTTTCTTTCTCATGTCAGTTACAGCTTACATAATTTTCTGGTCCCACATTATAAATTGGGCCAATACTTTGATTCTACTTTCATTTTACTGATATCTCATTATGCTTTTGTGATCCTCTCACCTTCATGTAGCCTAACTTCTATTATTTTTTTGTCAGTCCAGCACACTTGCAGCTCATGTAATAGCAACTGGTGTCACATTATACTTTGGTCCAATACTTTGGATAATTTGTGCCATCCCACTTATATTTCTATGTGTATATTTATTATTTGTGATAATTATGGGTGATTTCTCTTTTCTTTTGAATTCTTCTATTCTTAATTCGGTTATATTTGATCAACCAATTAGGGCTGGTAAGCAAGAGACTCACACGCTTGACCCTCTCCTTGAATCTATGGTTAATTCTAGCTGTAATTATCACACTACCATTGATTATTGTGATAAAATTATACCCTCACTGTCTTTAAATAGTAGTTTTAATGTATTTTGTTTGAATGTGCGTGGGATAAGAGATAAATGGGATAGTCTGAAATCGTATTTGTGGTCTGATAATTCTTGCCCTTTTGATGTAATTGGTTTAACAGAAACATGGTTATCTGATGGTGAAAATTTACAGCCTATGATATGCATGGTTATGTTGCTGTCCATATCCCCAGAATGGTAACAAAGTGCTCAGGAGGAATTTCTTTATTTATAAAGTCTGATATTGAGTTTAGAAGAAGGTCTGACCTTGAATCCTTGTTTACATCAGTAGTGTCAAATAGTAGGACAGTTTATTCTCTTGTTATTGATCTGAAAAGCCAGTTTGCATGTGACACTGTTTGTTTGTTTTATAAGCCCCCTCTTTTCCAACACATTTGTTCTGTGATTTGCTTGATCAACTTTCTTGTGTGGGGTCTTTCTCTAAAAAACGTATTTGTGTTTTGGGAGATTTTAATTGTAATATGTTAAATATTGGATCAAGTGATGAATGTGACCATCTCTTTGATGTGCTTTCTTCTGCTGGTCTACTTCCTTCAATTTTTTTTTCTTCTCGTGTTGACCCTACTAGAAATTCTGCCACTTTAATAGACAATATTTTCATTTCTCATTCTTCTAATTTGAAGTTTACTTCTGGTCTTGTTTTCACTGATCTTTCTGATCACTTCCCTATTTATGTTTCACTTTTTGTGCCTCAAACTGAGATTGTTGTGGATGAGCAGGGTGAGTTTTTCTTTTAGAACTTCCACAGATAAAGAAATTTCTAATTTAATACATAGTCTTCAGAGTAATGATTGGTCTAGTGTTCTTGAAGCTAATGATGTTGATTGTGCAACGAGTTTATTTTTGTGTCGTATGGGAGCTCTGTTGGATAAGCATTTTCCTCTTAGAAAGAGGCCAAGGAATTCCATACCTAAATGTCCATGGATGTCTAGAGGTCTGATCAATGCTACACATATGAAGGCGTCTCTGTTTAAGGCTGCATGTAAAAGTAAGACACAGGATGATCTTTTGAAGTATAAACTTTATAAAATGTGCTTACTTCTTCAGTACGTGCAGCCAAAAAGCTATATTTTTCGCGTCGAATTGATGAGTGTAAGGGAATTTGCGAAAGGTTTGGACTGTAGTTAATGAAGCTCTTTCCCGCAAGAAACTCAAACAGTCCCCCCCCTTGTCACTACAGGAAAGCTGATGGATCTTTCGTGGACAAAAATTCTTCAGCAAGCGCCTTCAATTCGTATTTCACCTCACTTCCTTCAGTTCCTAATCCACCCTACAGCAGAGTAAGTAGTTTTCCCTTAGCAGAAAAGTCATTTTTCCTTTTCCATGCAGTGATACCGAAATTTCTAACATTATTTCTCAGCTTTCAAGTAGCCGTACAGTTGATGGTTTTGGTTTGAGCTGTAATGTTCTTAAAAAAATTGGTCAGTTTGTTTCTAACCCCATCTCACACATAACTAACCTCTCTCTTTCTTCTGGTGTTTTTCCTCATTTATTTAAGGTTGCTAATGTTGTACCTTTGTTTAAAAAAGGTGATTTATCTCTAATTTCAAACTATAGACCTATTTCTCTCCTTCCTGTAATTTCTAAGGTTGTTGAAAAGTAGTGTATTGTAGACTCTCTTCATTTGTATTTAGTACTAATACGACTGCAGGTAATTCTCTCATAACTAACCATCAGTATGGCTTTCGTCCCAGTTTCTCTACCTTGCATGCACTTTCAGATGCAACAGAGTTTGTGCGTGTTAATCTTGACAAGGGCTTGTGTGTTTTGGGTCTATTTCTTGACTTTTCAAAGGCATTTGATATGGTCGTTCACTCTGTTCTTTTGTCTAAATTATCTTCATTTGGAGTGCATGGAGTCCCACTTGAATGGTTTAGGTCCTACCTCTCAGGGAGATCTCAGTATGTTTCGGTTAATGGTACTTCTTCCTCTTCCTTGCCTATTGTGAAAGGTGTCCCACAGGGCTCTGTGCTTGGACCACTTTTGTTTTTAATTTATATTAATGATCTTGTTGATGGTCTTCATCCCCTTTGCACCCTATACTTTTTGCTGATGACAGTAACTTCTTCATTACTGCAGTGGACCTGCCATCTGCCATTTTCCCTAGCTCAAGGTTCTTCTTGATAAAGTAAAAGATTGGTGCTGGTCAAATGGTATGACTCTCAACAGCCAAAAAAGTGCCATTGTACACTTTAGAACCCCTTATCGTATGAGAGACGCAGGGGAGCCAACCATCCTGACTTATGGGAATGATATTATACCGCAAGCTACTATAGTGAAATTTCTTGGTGTGTATCTGGACTGTTTTCTTTCTTTTAAACCCCATATAACTCATACCCGTTCCCTTGTCCTCCGCCAATCTTCAATGTTATACAGGGTTAACTCATTTCTTCCCCCTGATGTTATGCTTTCTCTTTATTATGCTTTTATTTTTCCTTACCTTTCTTATTGCTGTTCTGTCTGGGGTAATACTAATAAATCTCTTCTCTGCTCACTTCAAAGAGCCCAAAATAGGGCAGTGAAGGCTACTTTTCTTCTTCCTCGTTTTTACCCTTCCTCTGATCTTTATAATGATACTGGAATAGCTCCGCTGGATCGTATTGTGGGTAAGAGTTACCTTTATTTAGCACATTCTGCTTTTCTAGGTAGACTCCCACCATCTCAGCAGCAGTTTTTCTTTCTGTCAGGCTCAGGTAGGTACTCTTCTTTTTTACGTAGCTCTTATCGCAGGTTCATTTTACCTAAGCGTTCATCGACAGCAGGTCAGAGGTCTCCTGTTTATCAATCTATTTTACTATGGAACTCCATCCCTCCTGATGTCCTTCTATCTCTTTCTGCAAAGGCACTTTCTCGCTGGGTATTTCCAGTATAGTATTTTCCCCCTTTTTTCTTCATTTTTTGCATTCTATCCACATTTATGTCTTTTTTTTTCATTCATATATTTCAAATAATTCTCCTATTTTCTCCTATTATTTCTCCTATTTTCATAAATGTCTCTTATCTATTTTTTTTTTTTTTTTTTTTTTTTTTTTTTTTTTTTTTTTTTTAGTGCTTTATAATAGTGTCTTACTTGTTTTTGTTGGCCCTGTACAAGCTTAGCTTCTTGGGCGTGTTTAAATTTTTAAGTTTGTAATTGTATTGTTTTTTTTTAGTATTAATAAATTGATTGATTGATTGATTGATTGATTGATACCGAAAGTGGCCAAATTGTAGTAATAGTGATAATCACTTTTTACCACTTAGATTCCTTACATTATTAATAGATCAAGGGTATAACCCACTAAATGGAGGAAATTTTCTTAAAAGTTTGTATAAAAATTGATGGAACTTTGATGGCATAAACCCTAAAATAAAATCCAACACGTTGGAAGTTACCGCGCGAGATTATAATAACATAAAAAAAATTGCACTAAACTTTTTGAAGAAGATGAAAATTTTGGATCCAAAGTATTCCCTGGTTTTGACATTATTGCACGTGAACAAAAAAAATGTTGTAATGCGTCGCACATACAATTAATTTTTAGAGTAATAAAAGTCATAAATAATCCGCTTTCCTTAGCTGAACGATGTCGCAAGTAATTCGTAAAAATATGCATAAGAAAGATATATCGAATACATTGAAAAACTTAGAGCTTCCGAACGATCTATTGGTCTATTTGATGTACATAGACACAGATAAGAGTAATGAAAATGCCATAGTATTCGAATTGAAGTTCCTAAGCACAAATATAATAAGCCCTAAAAATAACCAATTTTAAGGCAATTAACCTGTCGTACACTATTCCGAATATAGAAAGTGAGGAAATGAAAACCTCAATATGGTCCAAAATAGAAAAGAATAAGGGACATTACCGCTTACAGAAATAAGAGAAGCATTAGATTCCCAGATCCCCCTATTTACTAATGAGGACCAGAGATTAACGTATATGGATAATAGATACGAATTATTCTCAACCAATTTCTGGTGGAACATACTACTGACCGTATGTTTCGTATTCGCGATTTCCCTGACCATGAGAACCTTACTGACTTTTAATTATAGAAGAATCCTGAGACTAAGAAGGCAAAACCCAAAGGAAGAATACGGGGAAACGGCTGAAATGCAGAAGTTAGACCCGGAACCTCATGAGAACGTCTAAGCCAAGAAAAAGGGAAGACATTAGAAAACGAGTGGGTATAGAGGTCTCCACTCGTCCTTGCTATGTCTTGTTCCCTCATTGTAAGTGTCGTTTAAGTAAAACCGTGCGGCACGACGCTGCAACATGCGTTTCTTAAACAGCAAGGACGTAAGTGAACAATGAAGGCATGAAATATATTGTAAACTGAGACCTCAAACTAAATGATTTAGCGTAATTTATGTTTAAATGGTTATTTTAAATCTAACGTAGAATTAAATAAGTGCCGAAGGAAATTAAAGTAAAATATGTGTATTAGAGTATACTAACGAGCATAATAAGAGACCTTACTTAAAGTTAAAGGAATTAATCTCTTATATCGTCGTTATTCTATAACAACTTAGAAGGAATTTCTGTGTTTTAGATTCCCCAATGGGAATTCTATGTATCTGAAACCAACATGATAATAATGTCGTTTCATTAAAATCAATATTTGTGCAGTAATATTAGTGTATCTATTTAATATTGTCTTGTAGGGTAACATTCACCCTAAAATGCACCTAATCGTATTGTTTATTATGTATTAAGACTACTTGATTTTAAAGAACGTGTGATTCTGCCTCGTTATTTTTATTACAGGAAGTGGAATGACACATTGGAAATAGATCATTACAATGTGTAGTCCAGTGCAGATACAACCTAGTAGCATCTATTTTCATCATGCCTCAACCAACGAAGAGTACTCACCATAGACTCCAGGCAATTTTCGTCCTAGCTTCGTTTACGAAAATTACAGTTACCTTTTGATCGTTGTTTCCTCGGTCACAAACCATATTACGTATCAGGTAACACTATATTTGAATCTCAGTATCCAGTGCATTATCGAACTATATAAACACACATGAATCCTGAAAACCCTTTCGACCAGTACAAGATATAAGTACATAAATATCACCCTTGATAATACTTATGGACCCATGTACCATAAAAACTGTATAGTTACGATATTTGATGAACCCAAAGATTATTTATGTGTCGCAGATTCACGCGTCGAATCCTTTTCAACCATTTCTCGGAATCCATCCTATCACCTCTACCAAATTCGAAAAGTTCCTATCTCTCTTATCCCATAAATGTTACGAGATAATTTCTGAAAAATGGACCTGGAAACCAACCACTGAATTACAGAAACCAAAATTAACCCCAGTGACTAACCCCTCAGTGTAAATAAACTCCTCCCACAAGATAAAGACAAATCCAAACATCAATTCCCCTGTGATTAACCAAGGAATCACCGCAAAAGCTAATAGATGCAAGCCATGCAGGAACAATTTTATAAGAGAACTATAATCTCTAAGTGCACAAACGAACAATTTTATACGAGAATTACATTCTCTATGTACTTTAAAATATCCCAAGAACGATATGCTGAGAAGAAAATCAACCCCAATCCGGACTGCGTTGATAATAGAGCAAGTCCCAAGTCCCAACAGTCCCAGTGTTCAACCCCTTACTGATAAGGCACCTTATGAACTATCCAAAAACATCAGGTGAGAATGAACTCTGATATCAAAATTCCACACATCTGTACCTGGGAGTATCATTTCCCGTTTGACAATTAGAGAAAGCGTCTCGTCAAAGATGAACATAACAATGCTCGAACTGTTCTCTGAAGAAACTATATTGTAAAGTGTTTTAAAAATTTTTTGCCAAGACGAAAGGAGTGAAGGACCATAATTTACAACAAAAGAAATGAGTACGATAAGAGACACGTAAGGTGATGAAATAGGTGTGATTTACACATGTCACATTTTACTAGTTTTGATAAGAAATAGTTTTGAAAAAGCAACTTCGATAACTTATTATCAAAATTATATAACGAACAAAACCAGTGAAAATGTTTTAATGATTGCCAGTGAATGTAAGTGGACATTTTAAATCGTTCATATATATATATATATATATATATATATAATATATATAGTATATATATATATATATATATATATATATATATATATATATATATATATATATATATATATATATATATATATATATATATATATATATATATATATATATATATATATATATATATATATATATATATATATATATATATATATATATATATATATATATATATATATATATATATATATATATATATATATATATATATATATATATATATATATATATATATATATATATATATATATATATATGTATTGCTATTTACTTAGATAGAGTTAATGTAAAATCAATGTATTTCCCCATTAATTTAGCGTAGATAGGAAGCATAATTATCCTATAGTTAGCAAAATAAAAATAAAAACTTGTAAAAGGTGAATTTTCAAAAAATCTTATAGTAAAAGTAGAATAGCCCCAACCTTGCTGGAAATGTAAAAGTCATCAGTGTTAGATGTAAAAAAAAATCTTTAGTATAGTAGCTAGGCTAGAACCATACATAATCTTAGTCCGGTAGATGAACTTTAGAAAGGGATATATAATAAAATAAGAAAAGTAATAGAGAAAATTTTTAGCACTCCCGATTAAGCTTATATAAAAGTATAAAATAATACAATGTCAATTAAAATTACGTAGGACCAATAGTTAATAAATAGCGAATATTTCAAAAACCCAAGGTCAAGCAAGTCCTAATGAATGACGGGACGTCATTAAATAATGGGAAGGGTAATATGTACCATGAGTAATATGTGATATATTTAAAATACAAAAAAAAAAATTCTTTCCTTCTAAGGATAATTCCGACATAAATTAAACTTCCCCTAATTAAGTTTAAATCCAGTTTCAAAAAGAAAACTTCTTAATCAGCAAAACAAAAACTGCATTTTAGTCTCAGCCAAACATCGACGCTAATCGGTTTTGAATTTCGCGAAGGTATTTGGTAATAAAAAAATCACTAGATACAAAGTTCACAGGAAGCTTAAGTTATAAGAGCAGTATGAAGGTTTAATCATCAAAAATATTTAAAACAAATTATTGGATGGACAGTTAGCATAAGGAAGTGAGTTTGCAAACATAATTACAAGGTAGCGGGCCCTTCACAAGAGTTGGGCCAATCGTGAAATAGTTGTTAGGGCGCAGAATCAGGACTAGTTTGATATAGTGAAGAAAAGTGTTTTTCGAGGCATTCGTTTGTCAGAACTATTATTGGGCGTTCATTTGTCAGAATTATCATTATGCAGTCATTGTAGAGATTTGATCATTATTATCTCTGCCTCTATTGTCGTCAATTGAGTGAAGCACTGTTGTACACCTAAAATGTAGGTCTCAATAAAACTATTACTTTTCTATTTGTGTTTGTTCTTATATTATAACTGTATCTCATCGCATAGTGAATAACTAGTTCAATTGTACTCCATTGGTAACGCTCCAGGAGTATGATTTACTATAACATTAGAGGTAATTGACAAGGGGATAACTCGAGGAAGCGAGGTTACACTCCTGGATTGATAGTTGGAGAATTTCTAACCTACTATAGTTAAGCATTTTATTTTCTCGCGTTCAGCGATTGGCGCGGTCACCCATTTACCTTCCTCCCCTTTGTTGTGGTGCAGTTCTCGATGGCACAATTGGCACAATCCTTAGCGTTACAAGAGGCACGATCGGAAAAACTTATAAGGTGCAAATTCACAGCTTTAAACCTCAACGGCGCATCGGGCGCGATCAATATACAGATTAAACCCCCAAACAATAGCTCTTAAACCCCCAAACATTACATTTGGCGCAGTCGTTAATGCCACAGGGGAGTGTCCTCCTGAAAAATATATTTTCAATCTGGAAATCAAACACGCTGAACAATATGGCTATCTCAAAATTTCTATAGGATGTGTTTGGGGAAAAGGTGGGCGTAAGAGGGGGGTTAGTTGCCCTCCAATAATTTTCGACTATTAAAAAGGGTACTATCCCTTTGAATTTCAAATCGAATGAGCCCTTTTTCAAGTTTCTACAACAAAGATTTCACTAAAAACCTTATATGCCTCCAGGGCATAAATTATAATCCTTGCCCTGAGGGTTGTGGGGGAGTGTCCTCCTCAAAAATATTTTTTCTATCTGGAAATCAACTACGCTGAACAAAATGGCTATCTCAAAATTTTGATTGGATGTGTTTGGGGGAATGATGGGCGTGGGGGGGGGGGGGCTAGTTGCCCTCCAATCACTTTCGACTATTAAAAGGGCACTAGCCCTTTGAATTTCCAATCGAATGAGCTTTATTTATAAGTTTCTAAAAAAACGCCTTCTTTAAAAACCTTATATGCCCCCAGGGCATAACTTAAAACCCTTGCCCTAAGGGCTGTGGGGGAGTGTCCTCCTCAAAAACATATTTGCTATCTGGAAATCAACTATGCTGAACCCATGACTATCTCAAAATTTTGATTGGATGCGTTGGGGGAAATGATGAGCGTGGGGGGGGGGCTAGTTGTCCTCCAATCACTTTCGAGTATTAAAAAGGGCACTAGCCCTTTGAATTTCCAATCGAATGAGCCTTTTTTGAAGTTTCTACGACAACGCCTTCTATAAAAACCTTACATGCCCCGAGGGCATAACTTAAAAAAAAAAAATAAAAAACCCTTGCCCTGGGGGTTGTGGGGGAGTGTCCTTCTCAAAAACATATTTTCTTTCTGGAAATCAACTACGCTGAACAAAAATAGCCATCTCAAAATTTTGATTGAATGTGTTTGGGGGAATGATGGGCGTGGGGGGGCTAGTTGCCCTCCAATCACTTTCGACTATTAAAAAGGACACTAGAACTCTCAATTTCCAATCGAATGAGCCCCTTTTGAAGTTTCTGCGAAGACCTCTTCCATATGAAGTACCATTCTCTAAAGGAAAAAAATAATACATAGTACATTGTGCCAACATCATTCTTATATGCCCTAAGGGCATAACTTAAAACCCTTGTCTTGAGGGTTGTGGGGGAGTATCCTCCTCAAAAACATATTTTCTATCTGGAAATCAACTACACTGAACAAAATGGCTATCTCAAAATTTTGATTAGATGTGTTTGGGGAATGATGGGCATGGCGGGGGGGGGCTAGTTGCCCTCCAATCACTTTTGACTATTAAAAAGGGTACTAGCCCTTCGAATTTCCAATTGAATGAGCCTGTTTTGAAGTTTCTACAACCACGTCTTCTATAAAAACCTTAACCTTCTATATAATTGCCCCCAGGGCATAACTTAAAAACCCTTGCCATGAGTGTTGTGGGGGAGTATCCTCCTCAAAAACACACTTTCTATCTGGAAATCAACTACGCTGAACAAAATGGCTATATCAAAAATTTTGATTGGATGTGTTTGGGGGAATGATGGGCATGGGGGGGCTAGTGCCCTCCAATCACTTTCGACTATTGAAAAGGGGCACTAGAACTCTCAATTTCCAATCGAATGAGCCCCTTTTGAAGTTTCTATGACAACCCCTTCCATATGAAGTGCCCTGCTCTAAAGAAAAAAGTAATACATGATACATTGTGCCAACATTGTTCTTATATGCCCTCAGGGCATAATTTAAACCCTTGCCCCAAGGGTTGTGGGGGGAGTGTCCTCCTCATAAACATATTTTCTATCTGGAAATCAACTATGCTGAATAAAATGGCTATCTCAGAATTTTGATTGGATGTGTTTGGGGGAATGATGGGCGTGGGGGGGGGGGGCTTGTTGCCCTACAATCACTTTCGACTATTAAAAAGGGCACTAGCCACCCCAATTTCCAATCAAAAAAGCCCTTTTCGAAGTTTCTACGACAACTCCTTTGATACAAAGTGCCTGTCAAAGAAAAAAAAAACATTGTGGCCATATAGTTCTTTAGCGCTGCCTATTATGTGTAAGTAGGCCTGGAATTTATCTCAGTTGCTACTATCTCTATCAGTTCTTGCTACAGGGGGATATATTTGTACTGCTATGACTGATACCTTGCACTTTTTGTCATAAAATGAGCAACTAGAATTCTATAATTAATACTTTTCAAGTCTTAAAAATACTTAGCAGCATGGTTATTCATCTGAAGTTTTACTCCCTGCCTATCCACTCTATTCTTCCTGCTTTAATAAATAGATTCTATATCAACTAATTCAGTGGCAGATCCAGGGAAGGGGCAAGGGGGGCGGCCCCCTCCCCTAGCGTAGTCTAAAGTAGTGTAATTTACTTAATTATCTAAAGTTTGCGTTAATTAAACTTGCTCCTAACGCAAGTTTATCGGATCAACCTATTTTGCCCCCCCCCCCCCTAAATTTTTTTTTTATCAACCTATTTTGTGCCCCCCCCCCCTAAAAAAATCCTATATCCACCCCTGAACTAATTTCATCTTTCTTAACCCTTGGACAAGTTTTTGAAACTCCTAATAAGTCCTGTCCAAAATGCCTGAATTTGTCAGTCAAAATGTTCACAAAAATAATTTTTAAATTTCCTGACATTCCAAGTTACAATTTTCCTATTTTTTAAATCAATGAAATTATTGCAGCCTTAGCAAAAGCAAATGTACCAAAACCAGTACAGGACGCTCCTCTAAAACCTCCAGGATTAGAACATTTATATTAACAGAATATTCATATAGCTAAGAATCAAACTTAGCTCTAGAATTAAATTTCATCCTGAATACAAAAATGACATTTGTTTCCATGGTAAATCCTTTAAATACCTAAAACAATAGCCCATATTATATATTCCCTAGTCATTTCTTAGGAGACACTCTAGTT
This sequence comes from Artemia sinica, assembly GCA_027921565.1. NCBI lineage: Eukaryota > Metazoa > Arthropoda > Branchiopoda > Anostraca > Artemiidae > Artemia > Artemia sinica. The sequence goes on along the minus strand of JAPEVW010000142.1, from coordinate 307,572 downwards.
TTAAGGTGCCTAAGTGGTTTCAACCCCAGTCCTTTATGCTTTTTGGTAAAGTCAGGAGCAATTCATATTACTGACCTAAAAAGTGAGGTGATAATACTAATCCATGCCATACTTTTTATATTCTTTCTGAATATAATAATTGCTTTACTGAGAAATTTGAATTCAAGCCCTTTAAAGACCCTCAAATATGGTATAATTTTCTATTATTTTAGATACTACTTACATACCACTGTTAGCATAATTCCTTTTAAACCAGTTTACCTGTAAATTAAATCAACTGTGATATAGTTAAGAAACACATGGGAAATATTTTATTCAGGCTATACATTGGCACAAGAGGGAGGGGGCCAGGGTAAAGTATAGTGCGGCTATGATAATTAAAAGGGCGACATACGCCATTTTTGCTACTTTTCAGGAGAGCCAGAAAACGGAAAAAAGTTATTGGCTGTGGTCGCTCTGAAGGGCGAGGCTAATAGAGATCAAGGGAACATATTCTAGACCAGCTTTTTCTGCTTTTTTCAGTGGTATAAATTGAATTCAAGTATTCTGAGCAAGCTCGAAATTATTCCATTTTATGGCGTATGTCTCCTTTTTCCTTGACAAAAAAAGGAGACATATGCCAGGTCCCCATGTTATAGCTCCATAAGAAAATCCTCTTCTGTCATTCCGAATTCCAAAAAATACTGAAGGAATCTGGGCATTTTTTCTGCAATATTAAACAGAGGCTGCCTCTTAGCTTTCTTTTGATATGAAATTTACCTGCGACCTTCGTTCCGTTGAAGTACTAGAGATTTCTGATCCAATCTTACTTTTGCACTAGCTTCCTCTTCCTTTCCCTTGGTGTACTACAGAATTAATTACAAGAACCTCCCGGATTGTGGCCATTTTGTACATATTATCAGACCGAGCGCATCTTACCCTCCTTTTATATTAATTCATCGTTTCGTCAAAGTACTTTGAAACTTTTCTTTGCCCGACTCTAACTATTCGTAGTCTTCTTCTTTCTCTTTTTGTACTCCAGGACTTCAAATAATATACCTGTTTTATTTCAAATAATACAAGAGTAAAAATAAGGAACTGAATTGGCACAACCTCTTGAAAGAACTTCGAATGATGCAAAGTAAAATATAGAAAACTCAATCATTGGCAGAACCTGTTTGAAACACTGGAAGATTTACTTCCACAAGACACACCAAAGTGATTATGTTTAAACAATGACTAAACACGTTTGCAGTTCGTAGTATCCCAGAACCAAAAATGGATTTTGATTAGTGCAAAATTCTACTTATGCTACTTCTACTTGAATCTACTAAAGTAATGGAGTTGGGTCCCCAGCTCTGATTCACGATGCAAACAAGTGTACTAAACAGAATCTAATTTTGTTTTGGGCTGAGCAATTGTCACACCACAAACAAATTCTTTCACTTCTCGCAACTCGCTAATCAGACTGTATATGGCTGAGACCACACCATCAGCAGTTCTGCCATAGATGGCTTCATGCCATACTATGCAATACGCGGTCTCCGGCACACTTCCTGACTTTACAGGAGCAAAAGTCTCATTAAAGACTACTAAACGGCTAGTGAAGTGTGACTTCTTGATTTTTGGCATAATGGGCAGCAAAAGTACTTTCTGCATATCAATGCTGTAAGTATCTCATGCTCTTAGTAAGTATCTCACATTTGGACTATTTTTTCGACGATAATGCGGCTGGCATGGCCTGAAAGACTCGATATGCATCACTATAAGTTCTTTATTTAATGTCTCTTTGATGTTGCTTTGTCTACCACGTCTCTCCTTGACTGGAAAAGTCACAGACTCCTTGCCAATCTTCTTGCAGATTCTCTCAATCCGCTTCGTACTAGAAAATCCCAGTGTCCACATAAAAGTATTTTGGCAGACCCTGACACGTAACGGTTTCGCACTGCCGTCATCACCGGATTTCAAAGGTAAGAAATAGCTATAACTGAGCTTTTTCTTGAATGGCAAACGTAGAATGGCCATCTACTTTCATCCTTCTCCAGAAAATATTCACTGCCTCTATGAGTGGTTTTTTCTCTTTCAGTGGCTGATTCCTTTCTCTTTTGCTATTTTAATTGCTTTTTGGACAAGAGCAAAGCTTCTGGAATGCATTGTGGTCTCAATCACATTACAACAACTGTTTCTTCTTCTTCTAATCACGATGATAATGCTGAAATTCGGCTGATTCTTGAGCCAAAAAGGAGACATATGCCAAATATTAAAGTTCAAAAGAACAGGGTCAAAAGGAGACATGTGCTCTGCACGTATCTCCTTTTTGGCCCAGCTGCGATCCGCGTCCAAATGGCGTATGTCTCTTTTTTATCTTCGCAAACGGTAGGAGATTCGAGAATTCTGACTTCACCATTCGATTCCTCGTGCTGGGTTTACCCATGACATACACATAACTCATTTTCGACCCAAATGGCATATGTCGCCCTTTTAATTATCACAGCCAAGTGGGCATTGGTTCCAAAGCTTTAACTACAATTGTTCATATATAATGCCATAAAAGTATATGGTTTTTATTCTTTCATATAGTCAAGAAAAAAAAAATATCATCTTTGATATAGATAATGGGCTTAAAATTGAATTTCTGAAAAAAGCAATTACTAGTCTATGTAACTCTGAATAAGAACAACCAGCTTGTTTTAGGGAAGGTCAAGTTTCCAACACTCTTGATCTGGTTATTCTCAGTAATCCTGATCTTCTTATTAAGAATCTAATAATCACACCCATTGGTAATAGCAACCATGTTGGAATTATTTCAGTTATGTTTGCCTACTAAACAACCTCTTCTATGCAATAATAAGTCATAAAACATAAAACGTTCTAAAAAAGTAAAAAAAAACATAAAACGTTCTCACAGGGTCCAAAATAGTTCATACAAAATAGTTTTCATGAAAAAAATATAAAATATATTAAATAAAATAAAATATACAAATACAAAATAGTTCTTCAAATTAAAAATATTAGCTACATACTTCATACATATATATTTCATACCAAAAGCAAAATAATTCCTACAAAATAGTTCTTACAAAGAAATATAATCATAGGCAGCGCGCTAGCGCAGCCTAAGTAAAGAACGATGTGGGCACAATGTGTTTTTTTTTCTTCTTCTTCAGTCGGGCACTTCGTATCGAAGGAGTTGTCGTAGAAACTTTTGAAAGGGCTCATTCGATTGGAAATCGGAATGGCTAGTGCCCTTTTTAATAGTCGAAAGTGATAGGAGGGCAACTAACCCCCCATGCCCATCATTCCCCCAAACACATCCAATCCAAATTTTGAGATAGCCATTTTGTTCAGCTTGGTTGATTTCTAGATAGAAAATATGTTTTTGAAGAGGACACTCCCCCACAGCCCTCAGGGCAAGGGTTTTAAATTATGCCCTGGGGGCATAAAAGGTTTTTATAGAAGGCGTTGTCATAGAAACTTCAAAACAGGCTCATTCGAATGGAAATTCCAAGGGCTAGTATCCTTTTTAATAGTCGAAAGAGATTGGTGGGCAACTAGCCCCCCCCCACCACGCCCATCATTCCCCAAAACACATCCAATCAACATTTTGCCATTTTGCCATAGCCATTTTGTTCAGCGTAGTTGATTTCCACATAGAAAATATATATTTGAGGAGGACACTCAGGGTAACAACCCTCAGGGTAAGGATTATAAGTTATGCCCTGTGGGCATATAAGGTTTTTAAAGAAGGCGTTGTCGTAGAAACTTCAAAAAAAGCTCATTCGATTGGAAATTCAAAGGCCTAGTGCCCTTTTTAATAGTCAAATGTAATTGGAGGGCAACTAGCCCCCCCCCCCATGCCCATCATTCCCCCAAACACCTTCAATAAAAATTTTGAGATAGCCATTTTGTTCAGCGTAGTTGATTTCCACAAAGAAAATATATGTTTGAGGAGGACACTCCCCCCTCATGCCCATCATTCCCCCAAAAACATCCAATCCAAATTTTGAGATAGCCATTTTGTTGAGCATAGGGTAGTTGATTTCCAGATAGAAAATATTTTTTTTGAGGAGGAAACTCCCCCACAGCCCTCAGGGCAAGGGTTTTAAGTTATGCCCTGGGGGCATATAAGGTTTTTATAGAAGGCGTTGTCGTAGAAACTTCAAAGGGGGCTCATTTGATTGGAAATTCAAAGGGCTAGTGCCCTTTTTATTAGTCAAAAGTGATCGGAGGGCAACAAGCCCACGCCCATCATTCCCCCAAACACATCCAATCCAAATTTTTAGATAGCTATTTTATTCAACGTAGTTGAAAGTTTTGAAAATTAGGTCTTTAAGGATGAAATCCCCTCCCTCTACAGCCCTCAGGGCAAGGGTTGTAAGTTATGCCCTTGGGGCATATAAAGTTTTTATTGAAAGCGTTGTCGTAGAAACTTCAAAAGGGCTCATTCAATTGGAAATTGAAAGGGCTAGTGCCTTTTTTATAGTTGAAAGTGATTGGATAGCGACTAACGCCCCTCTCATGCCCACCATTTTCCCAAACACATCGAATTAAAATTTTGAGATATTCATTTTGTTCAACGTAGTTGAAATTTCTGAAAATTTTGTCTTTTAGGATGATAACCCCCTCAGAGCCCTCAGTGCAAGGGTTGTAAGTTATGCCCTGGGGGCATATAAAGTTTTATTGAAAGCGTTGTCATAGAAACTCCATACCATACAAGAGGTATAGATCTAGGTACGTTTTTTTTTTAGAGGTTTCGGCAGTTTCTTTTACTCGTTAAGATTAGTCAAATATTACTTGTAAATAGTGCAAGCAAGTGAGAAACTAGTAGCCAACTTACTAGTTGTCTACTATAGCCACTAATCCTCTCTTTGATTTTTATTAATTATATTTACTCATTATTATATTACTAATTATATATTCTAAAATGTATATATTACTAATATATACATTTTGAAAAAGTATTGATTATCTTCCGCTAAGTTTCATAGAGCCCAAGTTTTCCCATATGAAGTAACTTTAAGGGGCACGTTTATTTTTAAAATAATTTAAACAAAACACGTTACAATCAGTGTAATTTTAATAAGACATTCCAGCATTCGAACTTTTTTAGATATTTTAAATGGTGGATCCGTAATATAGACCAAAATATTTTGAGCCTTATAGCAGTAAGATTTTTGAATGTGTATTAAAAGTCCTGTTCACTAAAAAAGCATTGGTTATCATCCATGGGCACCCATATGGGGGGGGGGGCAGAGGGGGCTCCACCCCCCCCCCCCCCCTTGCTGAATGAAGCTGCCTTATATTTTATATTTTTGTTTTGAGATTTCTCTCATACAACATTGGAAGTTATAATTAGACCAGGTAAGCCCCCCCCCCCTCCTGAAAGTCAGCATATGGGCGCTCATGTTATCATCCACTAAGCATACATCAAAACCCCATTTAGCAGTAATAAAAATTATCATTGTTAGCAGCAATTCTTATTAATATTTGTATCTTAAATGTTGCAGTTGATTTACCTTGAAAGGTATACAGATAGTTTTGTCATATCTATAATACTGACTACTTGATTTTCATTGATGATTGATGGGAATGCATAGTTGCGTTCTTACAAAATAAAAATAATTTTTAAAAATCAGTTAAGGCTTTGAAAACATACAAAATACTTCTTAAAAAAAACACAAATGTTTTTACAAGTGTTCATACAAAATAAGTCTTATAAAAATACATCCACTAAGGCTACATCTTCTTTTTTAAGAAAATGAAAATAGATTCTTAAACAGGCTTCTTTTGGCTACCAAACGCCCTTTTTAACATTCAGAATATATTGCACAAAATACACAATAAAACATTCACATACAATTCAAGACAAAATACATAATTTGATTGGCTTGTGGAAAGTGCAAGTACTCGAGATGCCTGTTCCCTGCAGTTTAAGGCCTGATGGCCGGCTGGTGCCAATACGGCTGTTCCTGATCGCTCAAGCTCTCTTCTGCACAAGTTTAAAATAAACGCAATGAACACAAAGTAAATCCACAAAATACAAAATAGTTAATACAAAACAAACAAAAATTCATATACATACAAATAGTACTTACAAAAGTAGATATAGCTCTTACGGAATATACAAAAGATCTAACAAAATCCACAATAGTTCTTACAAAACAAAAATAATAGTTATAAAATACAAAATAGTTCTTATAATTACAAAATACCTCATACAAAATCCAAATAATGCTCTTAATGAAGATAGAAAAGTTCTTAAAAAATACAAAATAGTTACAAAATGCAAAATGATTCTTAGAAATACAAATAGTACTTACAAAAGTAGATCTAGCTCTTACAGAATATATAAAAGATCTAACAACATCCAAAATAGTTTTTACAAAACAAAATTAGTTAATATAAAATACAAATTAGTTCTTACAATTACAATCTCATATTTTGTATAATATCTCATACAAAAGCCAAATAATGCTCTTAATGAACATAATAGTTCTTAGAAAATACAAGACAGTTAAAAAAATGCAAAATGATTCTTAGAAAATATAAAATATGTCTTACAAAATGCGAAATAGGTGTTAGAAAACAGAATAATTCTTCCAAAATACAAAATAGTTGCAGCAAATTCAATGTAATTCTAAAAAAAACATAAAACGTTCTCACAGGGTCCAAAATAGTTCATACAAAATAGTTTTCATGAAAAAAATATAAAATATATTAAATAAAATAAAATATACAAATACAAAATAGTTCTTCAAATTAAAAAAATATTAGCTACATACTTCATACATATATATTTCATACCAAAAGCAAAATAATTCCTACAAAATAGTTCTTACAAAGAAATATAATCATAGGCAGCGCGCTAGCGCAGCCTAAGTAAAGAACGATGTGGGCACAATGTGTTTTTTTTCTTCTTCTTCAGTCGGGCACTTCGTATCGAAGGAGTTGTCGTAGAAACTTTTGAAAGGGCTCATTCGATTGGAAATCGGAATGGCTAGTGCCCTTTTTAATAGTCGAAAGTGATAGGAGGGCAACTAACCCCCCATGCCCATCATTCCCCCAAACACATCCAATCCAAATTTTGAGATAGCCATTTTGTTCAGCTTGGTTGATTTCTAGATAGAAAATATGTTTTTGAAGAGGACACTCCCCCACAGCCCTCAGGGCAAGGGTTTTAAATTATGCCCTGGGGGCATAAAAGGTTTTTATAGAAGGCGTTGTCATAGAAACTTCAAAACAGGCTCATTCGAATGGAAATTCCAAGGGCTAGTATCCTTTTTAATAGTCGAAAGAGATTGGTGGGCAACTAGCCCCCCCCCCCCCACGCCCATCATTCCCAAAAACACATCCAATCAACATTTTGCCATTTTGCCATAGCCATTTTGTTCAGCGTAGTTGATTTCCACATAGAAAATATATATTTGAGGAGGACACTCAGGGTAACAACCCTCAGGGTAAGGATTATAAGTTATGCCCTGTGGGCATATAAGGTTTTTAAAGAAGGTGTTGTCGTAGAAACTTCAAAAAAAGCTCATTCGATTGGAAATTCAAAGGCCTAGTGCCCTTTTTAATAGTCAAATGTAATTGGAGGGCAACTAGCCCCCCCCCCCATGCCCATCATTCCCCCAAACACCTTCAATAAAAATTTTTAGATAGCCATTTTGTTCAGCGTAGTTGATTTCCACAAAGAAAATATATGTTTGAGGAGGACACTCCCCCCTCATGCCATCATTCCCCCAAAAACATCCAATCCAAATTTTGAGATAGCCATTTTGTTGAGCATAGGGTAGTTGATTTCCAGATAGAAAATATTTTTTTTGAGGAGGAAACTCCCCCACAGCCCTCAGGGCAAGGGTTTTAAGTTATGCCCTGGGGCATATAAGGTTTTAAAATAAGGCGTTGTCGTTGAAAGTTCAAAAAATGCTCATTTGATTGGAAATTCAAAGGGCTAGTGCCCTTTTTAATAGTCAAAAGTGATAGGAGAGCAACTACCCCTCCCCCACCCCCCCACCCCCCCCCCCCCCACGCCCATCATTCCCCCAAACACATCCAATAAAAATTTTGAGATAGCCATTTTGTTCAGCGTAGTTGATTTCCACATAGAAAATATAAGTTTGAGGAGGACACTCCCCCACAACCCTCAGGGGAAGGATTGTAAGTTATTCCCTGGGGACATACAAGGTTTTTATTGAAATTTTGTCGTAGAAACATGAAAAAGGGCTCATTCGATTTGAAATTCAAAGGGATAGTACCCTTATTAATAGTCGAAAGTGATTTGAGGGCAACTAAACCTCACAAGATGACCAGCTACTCAATATATATATAAACGTAATGGGCATGTGTAGAACATTTTTTCAATGTTAAATGTCTCACTGCTAAAAGAAACTGACTCGCGATCAATAAAATGAATGTCTTCTAGAAGGAGAAGAAAACAAGTGACGTCACGCATCAAATCAATCAAACCTGTTTAGATATGATCTTTTAAAACGTTGACTTATTTGTTGTTGCCATGCAAAATGGGTGTCTTAAATGAATTTCTAGGTAGTGCTAAAAAATAAATCCGTAATATCATTTTGTTCTAAGTTAAATGCCAATTAATTGGGTAAATGCAGCTGGACAGCAACGTAGAAGGACAACAACGGAGAATCATTTTTCATTACATCATTAAGCATTCTTTGAGAAAATATTTTCCTTTGAAGAGATAACTCTTGAAATTCATCATCTAGAATGTAACATTTTTCCAAAGTCACTATATTCCGCATGATTTTTTGTTTCTCAAATCGTAGCATTTCTGATGTTAACACTCTCACTACCGATTATAGACTAGCAAAGAATGAAAATTCTTTCTCGTATGTAAAATATCCAAAAAACTTACACCTTTTTTTATAGATTGATTCATGGTTCAATGAATGTATCCGTGAGTAAACTATTATTGGCACTAGTAATGTTTGCATGGGGTTTGTTTTTCATCAATTCAACTTTAATTTCCATACTGATAATGTCTGGTAATGCCCTTTTTATTTTACCAGGGATTTCTCTATGACCACGTTATTTTTACATAGATTACAATTTCTGCACCTAGACAAGATATGTTGCATGATAATACTAGATGAGTATGTTTTTCTTCTTTTTTACTTTTCATTGAATCGTAAAAGTAGAAGGATGATGATAAGAATTATCAAGTGTAAACACATTACCAGCAGCAGTAGCAGGAAGTTGGTCTTCGTCATCAACAAAAAGTTTTAGATTTGTATTCTCTTTGAGCACTATCATCTCTGGAAATGTTACTTTCGCACATCGAATTGTACAACACTTGAATTTTTTCGGTACACCCAAAGAAATTTAACTCCTTACTGTCATGACAATGCACGCATCCATATCCAATAGCGTTACCATTAGAACTTGTTTCATAGTTCAAATATTTCTCTTTTCAATACTACTACAACGGTATCATGTACACACGCCTTCTTGCAATATTTCATCTTCACTTTAAAAAAATAAGATGTAGATGTTTATTCTTTCGATGCACCAATAACACTGAAGCAAATCATAAGATTCAACTAATCACGCATAATTATGTCACCCTCAATAATTTTAACATTTCAAGCAACTCATATTACATAGCAAACACCTGCGTCTTGAAGAAAATTAATAACATCTGCGTCTTGAAAGGATCACCATTAAACTTTTTCGTGATATCAAATCATTAAGGAAGAAAAGAGTAGTGACTACGGGTCTCAGAATCTAAAGGGTGGTTACTACATTCGAGTTACCTTTTTAAGTCATCAAAACCGAGTGGCGGGCATATACCCGCCCCATACTCTCTATTCCCAAAATATATCCGATCAAAATTTTTAGATAGACATTTTTTTATATAGTCCAACAATCAGATGACAAAACTTCCGAGTCAACACCCCACCCCCCTCCGAAACATGGGAGAAGGGTTTTAACTTATGCCCCAGGGTTTTATGGTATACAAGGGTTTTATGAAAGAGGTTGTCGTACTAACTTCGGAGGGAACTCTCCAGTGTTTCATTTTTTCCCAGAGGCACTTCATGTAGAAAGGGATGGTCGTATAAACTTCGACGGGGGCTCATTCGATTGGAAATCATAAGTTATAGTGCCCTTTTTATGAGGCAAAAGTGATGGGAGGGCAAATGACCCTCTACGGTCTTTTCTCCCCAAATGCATTCAATAGAAATTTTATAAATAGTTGGAAGATCAGATAACAAAAACTCTGGGTTCGAAAAAAAAACCGTGACTCAGGGGCAGGCGTTGTAAGCTATGCCTTTGGTGTGTACCAATGTACAATCTTGGGTAGTACTGTGTAGATCTCTTGTAAATAAAAGCAAAAAATCTTTCTATTGAGGCTCACAGATCAACTTATAGCATCCATTACTTCTTTCCCGGGGAGCTAACGGTGACGACAAATATCTTTCTCTAAAAGAGCGACTGATTTTTTTTTTATGAAAGGAGTATATTTCACGTCGTGTCTTGTTATATCAAAATTCGTGCCAATTTTTCGAAAAAAAAGAGTGAAAAGGCAGTCCGCGCTTTTATCCATTAACTATTTGCTTTTTTCAAAGTTCATATTATTACGTCCAAGACAAAAAAAATTGTAGCACGGAAGTGTTACAATTTGGTCACATAAGAGAAAGTGCTACATTGAACGTGGCACATGCTACACATAATAAAATAGTGCTATATTTAGAATTTTTGTGGTACATGAGGCAGCCTTGATTGTTATACGCAGGATACTTTTCATGGTGTTTACCATATATTCCTACTCTCAATTGTTCAGTTTAAAGATTACAGGTTATATCGTGTTGAAATTTCAGGTTTAACCCAATTGTTGCTAAGTCATACCACTAGTTTCTCTTTACTTTTCTTTATAATTTTATAAATCATATTCAGTGATACTTACCATTCAATGCTCTTTACAAATAAAACGGTCATTGGAGATTTTTTTACTTTAGAAACCTTAAGGCTGACTGAAATTTTGTTTAAGGCTAAATTATCCTAATCACTTAAAGTACCAAGGACACCTAAAATGAAAACTAATTCATTAAATTGGTCAAGTCCAATACAAAAGTTCCCGGCCAATTTCAAAAATAAAGAACGTGTGCTGTTAAACAGCAGAAAATGACCAAAAAATAAATAAATCAGCATATAGCCTTAGAAAGTGTTGTTTTCTTGTATGTTCTGGTAAAACAGAAATCGGAACCTAGTTCGGCAAAGCTCTTTTCTTTGAAAAATACTTTTAAGGAATGCTTCTTGAAAAGAGCTTGGCTAGACTAGGCCTAGTCTTGACGTTGCTAGGATTTTTGGCATTCCAGGATCTTTTAACCATGAAGCAGTGAAAAGGTAAACATTAATGATTCTAAAAGAAAGTATCAATATATAGGCTAACCTATTGGTAGTTTTGCAGACCTAATGACTTCCACTGATAGCCTACCTTATGTAGGCTAAGGTAAGACACCTAGTAGGCTGTGTGATTTGCTTGAATATTTTGATATAAATCTACCTCATAGTTACTATATAATAGTGGCATATACCTTTTATGCTTGTTTTATATTAGAAATACAAATTACTTGGGTGAGCTCTGTTTGACTAGGCCTATTAAAGTCATTGGTTCTTTATACTCTAAGCAACAAATATTGTCATTTACTCTTATATACAAAGCACTATAAAATCAAAACAATAGGCAATATTGTGTTTCCTTTAAACATGGAGAATGATATAAAGTCTTCTGTATGACTTTTTAAACATCAAATAATTATAGAGAAACATGAATAAAGTTATACAGAATACTTTTCATACAAAAGAAATTACATTACCCCACTGATACATAGAGAAAAAACAGTCATACAGATGGCTTTTCATAGTTCCAATTGCAGTTCAGGCAACTTGGTGGTCACATATCAATCCTAAAACTTAGTCAACCTACCTGAGAATTTATGTGGCCAGGAAAATTAGGCTTAGGATGCTTCTTCAACAGCAAGTTCCATAGACATTGTCTGTTGTGAGTCAGCCCAAAAATCTTAGTCATCTCTATTGTAATTCAAATAGACTTTCCGAGTAGGCCTGTCTGCCTAGAGTCTATTGCATTTTGACCAAGTTTTAGGATTAACATGACCACTAAGTCACCTGGACTTGCAGTCCTCAGTCAGAAAACCCAATCTATAAGCCAAGACAGTTACACTAAAACAGAATTAATTGAAAATTGGTTGACTGAAAAGTTGCCTGGCCTTGAGTGCAAACAAGTGGCATATGGTCTACCTGCCTAAAGTCTTAGACAGGCAACCCAGTTTATAAGCTCAGACAGTTACACTAACACTCTCTGGATACCATCTTGATAAAATACCGTCTCTGCTTTAAATTAGAAAAAGAAAAAAAAAAATTGGGGATCCCTGCTTTCAATAAAAAAAATTTCGAGATATTATCATTTAAATGTAATACTTCCCTCCCCCCCCCTCTCTGGATACCACATTGATAGGATACTGTCTCAGCTTTCATTAGAAAAACAAGTTACTTAATAATTAACTAGGTCACTATATGGTTCAAACAAACACGCAAAATAACGTTAAAAAGCTTAGTGTTCCTTGAAAAAAATTGAGGGTATGAGTAAGGGGGCACAAAGACAACAACAAAAATGTCGAAATTACTCAGATATTCCTCAAATTATTGAAAAACTGAGTCATAGATTTGCCGTGGCATTCAATAAGATCCAAAGAATACAATTAAAAGGGAGCACAAACAAAATGCAAATTAGGCCAGTAGCCTATGAGAAATCGCAAAATACCCAAGACAATGAACAAGTCCTAATGGGGGGCCTTGGGTCTATCAAAATATTTCAATGGTTTCCTAGGGATTTTGATATCATTTTCTTTTGTCTCCATTTTAAATGAAAAAAATAATTAACCTTTTGGCATCCCCGCTTTCAATAAAAAATGAGGTATTATCATTTAAAAAATGATAGCCCCCTATCCCCAATCCTATAGGCAATAATTTACAATTTATTTTTGAATCATATTTTTTAGGTAACTTCCAATTAATTCCCAAACCTTGTACATAGCTTAGTCTATAGCTAAATTTGTCACAATAGAAGGTTTTTTTTGGGATTCAACTTGAAAATAAAATTCCTGACTACAAACGATGTAAGAAATAGCGATTGGGAAACTGCATTCAAAATGATTTGAACTCATTTCATAAAGACGATCCTGTTTTTTGTCAACATATGAAGAACTGTGTATATTGCAATATTTGCAATTGCATCTGTCTCTTTTTTATGCAAAGTAACAAAAGAGACGAAAATTAATGAACAAGAGAGTAGTGAAGAATTATGGTATGCCAAGTAATATTTGGCAGGGAAAGTCACTGGTGATAAATCGCTAGGGGTGGCACCGTGATTGCGTGGTTTTCGGGGAACCAAATTTTTTTTCTGGGTGACGCATAGATTTTGGGGATAGTGCAAGCCCTGCTTGATTTCCAATCAGGAAAATCGAAATACTAAACCACACAAGAAGGAAAAGCTCCGAATTTGCGGTTGACGCAATAAAGAATTGCCGCAAAATTAATTTGAAATCGGCTGAACGCCGCCGCCTCTGTCGGCGGTGGCGTTACGACACTTCGGTGGCGCCAAGCCTCTCGTCGGTGGCGTTAGGTCGATCCACCGGCGCGGCGTCTAGCTGGAACAAGCATCCTGAAATGGTATCTTGCATACCATCTAGTGCTTGGTCATCATCAAAATATTTTCTGACACATCAGAATGGTCACTTTCTGAACTTGAGGTCATATTTTTTCACAAAATGTATTTTCACTAATATATATATAACAATCAACAGATTTTGTAAATTTGAATTTTCACAAATGAAAAACAGTGTCGGATTCGTTGGAAATAGTTTTCGCTAATATTATTCAGCTCCGAAGTTTATCGTTGTTTTATTATTGACAACACTGTTTTGCGAATTTATTCAAACTAAAAAATGGCATAGATTCTGTATCCTAGCAATAGTGAAGGGTTCCTAGTTAAGACTTCGGGGGATATTAAGGGGAATGGTCGATGAATATTTTGTCAATACTGAGGGTTGTAACATGACAGGATGAGAATTCCTTAAATACTATAGGAGTCACCAGATTAGTCAGATTTTCAATTCTTTTTTTTTTGAATATTTTGCCCCGTGCTCATCCATCAAAATAATCTAGTAAAACTTTGCTTAAAATTTGCTGAAAATTTTGTAAAAAAAAAAGTATTAATACGCAAATGAAGGGTTGAGAATTCCTTAAATACGATAGGAGTCAGATTGATCAAGAAAAAACTGACAAAAAATTTTTTTTTCAATTAAGCAACAAAAATCTATTAGAAAAAGAACATAAATTAATTTTAAAACAATTTTTTCTAAAAAATCTAATTTTCAAAGAAAAGTAAAAGAATGCATTAAAACAAGAGAATACAACAACGAAGACATTATGAAGACCAGAAATAACCCAATTCCTCCTTATTTTCTCTTGTTTTGAATGCTGGAAAGGCAGTATGGTCTTTGCCAATATTTAGGAGGATGTTATACCGCTAGGAGAAGGAGAAATAAAATAAGATATTACGACGCAATACACAAATCATAAGTAGAAATTTCACCATCCAAAAATAAATAACACAAGAAGGGGACAGAAATAAGAACAAAAAACCCCGATCGAGCTTAAAAGAAACATGACTTATAACAAACAGGATTCAGGCTAACATCCCTCCCCCTTGTCCCTTCTAAGGAGTTGGACGTCATTTGAACTTTACTGTTGTTAAGAGCTTTAATTTAGATCAATGCAGCCAAAACATACAGTTGTTGGCGTAAGGCATTTTCTATAGTAAAAACTATCTCCAGACTGGCTGATATGCTCCTGCATAAAAGCCCTGGATATAATCATTGTTCTAAATATGCAGGTCTCTGATGACAGGTAAACGAAAATATACACATTCATAAAACAGATGTCATTTTAATCTCGAAATATTCTTTTAATGACAAAGAAACCAATTAACAAAAATTGTTTATTAGAAAGGTTTAAATAAACCCAAGAGCCACAAAAGCTTTTAGAAACAGAAAAATTGACTGTACCGAGTGGTTTCTCTTGTCAGAAATGAGTCAAAAAGGCAGTGACTTATTAAGGTAATAACAGGAAAACACTGAAGTCAATACCAAATGGAAAAAGTAAAATAAAAAATAAAAAGACACGGGCGAAATATACTCCCTGAGGGGATGAATCAATAAATGAATTTAAAAAAAAACAGCAACAACGAGAAATACGAAAACTTATTCAACATAAAAGGAAAAAACTATATTAAAAACAGCAGGTGCTTCCCACAGTTGACAACTCAATCAGGTTTCGAT